>JARYGA010029782.1:0-31066 GCA_030545235.1 Helianthus tuberosus
GGTGGTCCGTTCTATCCACCGAAGCAGGGGGGTTGGCTGAGTGAGTGTTTGGTTTGGGTTTCTTTCACAAGAAGAGAAGGAATGAAGTCTGCTGTTGCTTAATATGTAATCGAGAGAGAGAGTGGAAGGCATGCAAGGTTTTTGATTTGGAGAAGATGATCTCCTGTGTTTTGTTTTGTGTGTATTTAGAGATGATGAAGAATGGTTTTTAAGTGTGTGTGTGCAGATCTTTGGATCTATGGTTTTGTGATATAGTTTTTGTGTCTGCACAATTAAGAGAACAAAGCCATGGCCCCTTTTATACACTTGTATAATGGGTTTTGTTTAGTGGTTCATGTAAGTATTTTCCAACAACTTATTAACCACAAGTCATTATGTTCTAAATATTTGAGACAAATCTTTTGTGAGATTTAGTATGGATTTGAAGAGATTTTATGAGATTTGTAAATCTTGAGTAGATTATATATAGATTTTGTAAATCTTGCATAGATTTTATAAATCTTGTATAGATTTTGCAAATCTTGATAAGATTCTAATATAATATGTGTAGGTTTAGGCTTGGGCCCACAAGCCCATCTTATGTGTAAGTGGCCCTTAATTCCTACGAGACCCGTTGTCAGTATTTTATACAGTATCAGAACATTGTCGCGTAAAATCCAGCAGATTTCCCGTAAGTCACCACACGCGCATTGTATAATCGAATAAACGTTCCTGGGCACTCCAAATGCCTAATTAAGTTAATTTGCGCTGTAAACACTAATTATTATCGCATTAATCACCTGTTAATCATGTAATTAGGAGCCGTAAATTACCGGGTGTCACACCGAACACATAAATAATTTGAATTCTCTTCAGTCCAGATTGTCGTTTATGGGAATGAAATTCGATGATGTGGCCAAGCTTTATTTTGCTATCTTCAGTGCCTGATAGTTGGTCCAGGACTAAAACTTCTATCACTAACTCAGTGGGGCCTAGAGGGTTAACATTAAAAAGATCCGGGATTTGTTATTGGTTGAGGATGTTTGCCGCAGGAATACAAAAGGGTCATCTTGTCACACCCCAACCGATGGCGGAAACATCAGAGTGAGACGAAAACGAAATTGCAAGAGACTTCATAACGACTATTTGTGACAAGTATTCAATAATCAAAATTTCATTTCATTACTAACGCAAAAGTAGAACGTTTGGAAACAAAATACAACAACTTGTAACAAGAAAACAAATTATAATACATAAATAAGATTTAAGGTGCATTTCTAGTCGTCCTACTAGATTTCATTCAAAGTGTCATCATCAAGATCCTGCAATACATATTAAAGTACATGTCAACACAAAAGGTATTGGCGAGCATACAAGTTCGAATTACCGGCATAAGTATAAAAAGGTTTAAATGAATCCACATGGCATAATCGTAAGCTAAGACATATCATCACAACACTAGCATGCAACTCATAATTGTCAACCCAAAGTTTCCCACTAGCGTAATCTTGTCGTCGCAACGATAAGACCGTTTTTATATTACTTAACATGAGCTCAAGAATACGGGCGATGTGTTACTCCTATAGCACTATAGATGTTAAGGTAGGCTTGTACGAAGTAAATGACAAAGTATTGTGCAAATAAGGATCCTAGCATGTATGAGTTCTAAGCATCACGTATTAAGCATGTATAACGGATTGTTTGTTTGTGTCAAGCATGTTTGTATGTGATTGTGTGCGCTTAATAAATCAATAGTATTGTACCTAAAAGTGTTGAAAAGTAAAAACGGGTCATGTACACTCACGATTTGCAAAGCTTTCCAAAGTAAACGTGAGTTGACGTATCGTTGAGGGTGGAGCACCAAAGTTACCCTACATTGAGGAAACGAAGGTGTGTGAGTATATGGAGTTGGATTCAAAAATAATGTGGAAAGTATATGTACAACATCTTGTCTAGATACTCGTTTGGACACTAAGTTTCCATGTGTTTTCACAGGCCCTAACTTGCTCATTAGAATCACAAATGAGGAGTCTAGAAACGAAGATAATCTAACCCAAGTCCTTGACATCTAACCAATATCCGGTTAGTATCAAGAATTTGGTTAATAAGTATATATTATATAGTATAAGTTACAATTTTGTCCATCAAGTATTATCATGTAAATCAAGCATGGAGGTAGGATGATTTACATACATTAAACCTCATTGTATGATTCACCAAAGCATAAACTTATCAACTTAGTTGATGAGTTCGGTGGGTCATGAATATAAGATTAAATTTAACTAGCTTGACTAACTAAAACAACCAAGTGAGCAAATGAGATACGTATATCTCGATCATGGTAAGTGTTCGAGGACGTGATGTAGCCTTGTCACTTTATGGAAGTTGTTTTGTACCAAAATATACAAGTGAGGTAGTGGAACAAGCTTGAAGTGCCAAGGCTCCCATGGTTCACACATTAAACATACACAAGTCTTCCAAAATTGAAGGTTGGATGCTTGGATGGTTTCAACAGTTAAACATTTTGCGTAGAATTTTAAAGGGATTCTAAGCTTGTTTCTTGGTGGAAATCAACCAAACACAAACCCACAACTATGAGCTTAGTTGGGAGATTGGTGGGTACAAGATTTCATCAAGTTTCAATCAAAATATACAAGAAATAAGTATAAAAATCAAAGAAGAATTTAAGTCTACTTTGTATTGTAAGTAGTGTAGAATCCTGGGTCATGGATTCCGGTGCATCACTCCATGCTACCCATAGCAATGCTGGCATGCAGATTGTTAAAGAAATGTGATTTTGGCAAGGTTAGGCTCGGAAATGGTGAAATTCTTGATGTGATTAACATGAGGGATTTGGATCTAGTTATTACGTTGGGCACTACTTTGAGTTTATGTGACATTAGGGTCATTACAAAGCTTGAAACGAAGTTGATCTCCTTTTTGGAAGTTGGATGAACAAGGCTTGGACGTTAAGTTTGGTGGTAGAAAGTGGAAGGTCGATAAGGGAAATCGCATGGTTGCTAAGGTTTTCAAGAAGGGGTCATTATATATGGTGTTTGTTCCATATGGGGAAGTGACCAACCCAGTTAAGATGATCGCCAAAGTCGGGCTCGCCGATTCAAAAGTTAAACGAATCCAGTTTGTAGAACAGGTGAACGACAAGATCTTGGCTGTCGTCTCTTGTATGAGCTCGGGACCGGTGATTTGTGCGTCTCCGATCTCGTGCCAACAAATAGGCAAACGACACTTCCGACCAAACAAAGCTTCGAATGGAGCCATTTGAATGCAAGTGTGATAACTGTTGTTGTACGAGAATTCTACCAACGGTAAGTGTATATCGCAGTTGCCACCGATATCGATTACGTAAGAACGAAGTATATCTTCGAGAGTGTGGATAGTACGTTGAGTTTGACCATCCGATTGAGGATGAAAATTCATACTAAGATTGAGTTGAGTACCAAGAGCGGTTTGAAAGGTTTGCCAAAGATGCGAGGTGAAGCGACCATCACGGTCAGAAATGATGTCAATGGGGATACCATGATGACAAATAACTTCATTGGTGTAGATACGAGCTAATTTCTCAACTCGGTAATCTTCACAAATGGGGAGGAAGTGAACGGATTTGGTTAGACAATCAACGATTACGCAAATGCTATCATGACCGGACGAAGTTCGAGGATGTTTGGTGATGAAGTCCATCACTATACTCTCCCATTTCCAGACCGGAATTACTGGTTGTTCGAGAAAGCCCGAAGGACGTTGATGTTCGACTTTCACTTTAGACACGTTAGACATTTCGAAACGAAGGTGGCAATGTCTTTCTTCATACGGGGCCACCAATAAGACATATGAAGGTCTTGGTACATCTTGTCAGCCCCGAGATGAATAGAGTATTGAGATTTGTGTGCCTCTTTCATCAAGAGGTCATGTAGGTTGTCACGGTTTGGAATCCAGATGTGATCAAGATAGTAGAGAATTCCGTTGGATTTGGACATAAGCTGACTTTCGACACCACACTTCATCTCATCGTACAAGTTATCCTCATTGAAAGATGAGTATTGTGCCTCGCAAATGTTGTCTTGAAGGTTGTTTAGGATTTGGAAGCAATGCATACTATTTAAATTAGTTTTTTTTTTACTAAGAGCATCGACCACGACATTCGCCTTACAAGGGTGGTAGCGAATCTCGCAATCTTAGTCGTTGAGCAACTCTACCCATCGGTGTTGACACATGTTGAACTCTTTTTGGTTAAGATGTGTTGAAGGCTCATATGGCCGGTGATGACCACACACTTGGTACCATAATGGTAGTGTCGCCAAATCCTTAATGCAGAAACTGTTGGACTCTGTCTGCCCAAAACACATATTAAATTGATGTGGCTAGTACGTTATGATCCAAGTCGAGTCATACCCAATAACAAGCTAGACAAACACTTATAATATTTATTTGTGATACGATCAAACAAATAAATATTAACACTTAGAATATTTAGAAATTGGTTTTCTAAATAATTGCACTTGACAAACTAATAAATTTTATGGATAATTTATTTTGAGAGAATATTTTATTTTGTTATTTAATGGGTTAAGTAACATAGTTAAAGTTGTACAAGTCTTATAACATGTGATGTTATAATTTTATAAAAGTTATAAAATTATATAAGACTTAAATTTATAAAAGAAATTACCGGCATAAGTGTAAGACTTGTAAAAATACTCTCTAAAAATCGCCCAACATAGTGTATCACAAGAGGGTTTTTCAAGTTGATAAATCAACTGCAAGAACTTAGAATAGTCCTTCTAATTTTCGACCATGATGTGGTTCTTTAGAGGGAATCTTAGTAAGTTCATAAGTGTAGAAATCCTAGCTAAACTTAAGGTGTTTGTTGGAAGTCTTGGGGTATACAAGCTTGAGGTATTCTACACTTGAAGGAAACCGTTCAAGAAGCATCATCTTCTTCATAACCTTTACTCCTTGGAAGGTAGTATTCTAAACACTCTATGGTTGTGTTTTATTTGTGATAGCATGCATGTTCATATATGGATCCGGGTATTGGGTTTTACATAATAAAATGAGTTTTATATCTTGTAAGTAACATGTTTTAAATTATCTTTCCGCTGCGTTTTTATTTTGGGATAAAATAGCTTTGATAAACATGTGAAAAACCCAACAATGCCATCTAGAGCCGCTTATATGAGTGCATGCTTCATAGGATATGAAATTTTCGGGTTTCGGGTTTGGTTAAACCCTATGGACGAAATGTTTCATCATGGTTCTCCTTTTGTTTTTCAAGATTATTTTCATACATGCATAAAAGTATGTTGAAAAATTATGTCATCTGGATGATTTGTTTGTTTGGACAAAAACCCACTTTTTCGGTTTTTTCATTCTTGGCCGAAAAGTAGGTTGTAAAAAGGAAACCATTTTTGCTTCTTGAATTTTATATATGTGGATATATATTTTGGTGTACATAACCTAGCCATGACCTTGTGTGAATATGTTGAATGATTGTGTTATGATTTATATTTAATTATTTCAAAGGTTGTAATAATTAATTATTTTTGTTCTTCTATTTGTAAAGTTATGTAATTTATTTGTTTTCATTTGTCATGTAAATTAATAGATTATGTGCATTTTATTTTTAATAGAGAAATGTATTAGGATACTTTTTTTGTAAAAGAAGATGCACAAAAAAATGCGGTTTTGGTTTTGGCTAATTTCGGCCTAAAGGACTTCATAGTTCTTAAAGGGATTTTAGCCCGATAACCAAAACACATTTTTGAAGTCCAAAGGAGTTTGGAGCTGAATATAAAAGACATTTGGAAGACCAAAGAATGTGAAGAAATCACAACACAAGAAGAAGACTTGAAGCATTTTGATGCGGGATCAAGTGGGAGTTCAACGACACATTATTTGTGTCAATTTTCACCCTTTAGGAAGGACCTTTTAACACACTTGTTTCGGCTAACAAGTGTGGTCAAATAGTTGGCTGTGGTTATGCACCTATTGTTATGTATGTTGTGCTTGTGTGGTTGCTTATTTTATTGTTTGGGTGATATTTGGATATGCATGCTTAACAAACTAATAATCAACAACAAGCTTAAAAATTGGTTCTTAAAAAAATCATTAAAGTGGTTAATAAAATGTTTTATTAAAAAAATTAATGATTTTATAATAAAAAGGGTTTTATTAAAAGAACCTTGAAAATTTGTTTTCACAAAAGTACCAAGGATTTGAATGCATGCAAATGTATGGTACATAAAGTTTTCTAAACTAGAATTTTGAAAACTCAAAATCCCTTTTATAAAACAAGTCAAACACCATCCTTTTATACAACACTCGAATCACTTAGGAACTCTTATTGTGGGATAAAGGTCACCTAACCACATTTGAGGGAACTTGTATATTCGAGGTGGGTTTACCATGTTTGTGGGATAAAGGTCACCTAACCACTTATGTGTATAAACTCACACGTGTGTGTAAGTTGGACGACTTGATTTGGAAACCATGAACTTAGGGTCACCGAAGCATGGTGAACAAAGGTGTTGATGGGATTAAACATGCCAACTAAACATAAAGATGTTTAACCGATCCCATATGACTAGAAGTTGCAAAGGGTTGCAATTGTCAAACGTTGACTATCTTGTTAATTTAAATAATGGGATAAAGATCACCTAACCAATATTTAAATGTAACGTTGGATTCTAGATTTTAATTATTAATTGTCTATGAGACATAAAAGGGTATTAATGATTAAAATATAATAATATCGAAAATACTAAAATTGAACCTTGTTAAATTTTGTAGATGGCCGCTAACAATATTACCCAAACCGTCCGTAACCTATCACTAAAAACAATCCTTGATAAGGATCATCTCAATAACACTTTATGGATTAGTGTCGAAACTTACGATTCGTTCTCAAGTAAGAAAAGATATCCTATGTGTTGAACGATCCTAATCCCGATGAACATCTTATGGAAGATAAGGATGCCTATAACGATTGGATTAAGTATATCGATGATACTATGCAAGCCTCTTGCCTCATGCTAGGAATTATGATTCCCGAGATTCAAAAGGATTTTGAACATCATGGGCATATGACATGATTACCCAATTGAAGGGAATTGTTCCCACAACAAGCAAGGGTAGAACGCTTCGAAACGGTTCGAGCGCTTCATGCATGTCAAATGGAGGAAAACCAGTCGGCCTCATCTTATGTCTTTAAGATGAAAAGCCACATTGATCACCTAGAAAGGCTCAATATGGCTAAAAGGGCTTTTATCCATTCTAACGATCAATGAGGGTGACAACAAGAAAGGGCATCACCTCGACACCAAAACACATGTTGCAAATGGTAACGGGCAATTCAAAGGGAAAAGAAAAGAAAGGCTAAAGCAAAACCACCGAAACCAAAAGAGAAGAAGGCAAAGGTTGCCATGAACAATCCATACTTTGAGTATGGTGAGATAGGGTATTTGAAAAGGAATTGTCCAACCTGTCTCAAAGAGTTGAAAAACAAGAGTGATGCTAGGCAAACCTCAGGTACAATGTCTATGATACATATTGACTTTAATGTTATTTCTTCAAACACATGGGTATTAGATACGGGATGTGGAACTCATATTTGCAATCCGTTGCAAGAGTTCAAAAGAAATAAGCATTACAAGAAAGGAGACTATGTTTTTAAACTTCCAAATGGTTTGGAAATAGTTTTAAAAATGTTTTGAATGCTCCTAGTTTGACTAGGAATATTATTTAAGTTTCCCTTTTGAGACAATATGTTTCAATTTAAAGTTTGTAAACAATAACCCATGTTTTATTTTAAAGCTATGCCTTCAAATGGCATTTATGAATTGGTTCATGATAATATACCATTTGATAGTTCAATGTACCAAGCAATCACCAAGAAACTCAAAATGGATTTGAGTGAGACCTATCTTTGGCATTATCGCCTTGGTCATATAAACAGTTTTCGCATGTAAACACTTCGAAAGAATTGTCTTTTGGAAACAAATGAAATTGGTTCATTTGATACATGCAAATCTTGTTTACAAGGTAAAATGACCAAGTAATCCCTTAGTGGGAAAGGGCAAAAGATTTAATTAGGTATCATACATTCGAATGTATGTGATCCTTTTAAGCCAATGACTAGGAATGGTGAAAGATACTTCATTACCTTTTACCAATGACTATAGTAGTTATGGTTATGTGTACTTGACACAAGGATGAAGTTTTGAAACGTTCAAAATCTTCAAAAGGTAAAGTAGTAAATTAACTCAATCAAAGTTATTCGTTCCGATAGAGGAGGAATCGAACTCTATTTGGATATGGTTCGATTTATGATGGCTAGGAGCACATTATCTCTATCATTTTGGGGTTACGCTTTGCTCTCCGTGGCCCGTACATTCATTGTGGCCCAAACCAAGAAAGTGGATAAGACACCTTTTGAAATATAGCATGGAAGGGCTCCATCATTATCATATTTAAAGGTATGGGTTGTGAAGCTTATGTGAAGCAATACACCCCAAACAAATTAGAAATATGATCCACTAAGTGTATTTTTGTATGATATCCTAAAGATGTATAGGATATTAATTCTACGATCCAACAGAGCAAAAGGTATTTGTTGCTCGAAAGGCTGAGTTCTTGGAAGCTAAATTCCTTGTGGAAGGAATTAGTAGAACAGTGGAACTTGATGAGGATCAAGAACCACAAGCCGATACACGTTTGGTTAAAACTAGCACTCAACAAGGGGTTGTTGAAAACGATCAAGTGGTTGATCAATACACACAAAACGTTCGCAGATCTGGTAGAATTAGTAGTCCACCTAAAAGATAAGGATTTTTCATAGATGGATGCTACGTGGTAGATTCGGGTGAACTTACCACATACCATGATGCAATGTCAAAATCTGATTATGACAAATGGCTTGAAACCATGAACGTAGAGATACAATCCATGTATGACAACCAAGTATGGGAATTGGTTGTGCCGTCTCTTCACTCCAAAGTAGTTGGAAGTAAAGTGGGTTTTCAGGAAGAAAACATATATGCATGGAAACTTGATACTTATAAAGCGAGACTTGTAGAAAAAGGTTTCAATCAAACTCAAGGGGTTGATTGTGATGAGACCTTCTCGCCTGAGGCAATGCTAAAGTCAATTAGGATATTATTTGCCATACCTGCATAATATGATTATGAGATTTGGCAAATGGATGTCAAAATGGCTTTCCTTAATGAATATCTTGAGGAAGATGTCTATATGGCTCAGCCTGAAGGTATTGTCGATCCAAAACATCCTAACAAAGTATGCAAGTTAAAGAAATCAATCTATGGATTGAAACAAGCATCTAGAAGTTGGAATCATCGTTTTGATGAAGAGATTAGGGAATATGGATTCATCAAGAATGCCGATGAAGCTTGTGTGTATAAGAAGGCTAGTGGGATCATTATTACTTACTTAGTATTATATGTCGATGACATTCTTCTATTTGGAAATGACATTCCAAACAAGGAAGGTGTAAAAACCTGGCTTGGAAGTTGTTTTTCCATTAAGGATCTTGGTGAAGTCGCCTATATTTTTGGAATAAAGATCTATAGGGATAGATCAAGGCCTTTGATAGGTTTAAACTAAAGTGCATACATTGACAAAGTCTTGAAAAGGTTCAGGATGGAGAACTCTAAGAAAGGTTTGGCACCTATTCAATAGAGGACAATATTGAAAGTGTTTCAATATCCAAGCTAAAAGGATGAGCAAGAAAGAATGAAAGGACTCCCATATGCATCTGCTATAGGATCCATAATGTATGCAATGATATGCACTAGACCGGACATGTCATGCGCTTTAAGCATGACGAGAAGATAGCAGCAAGTAACGGTCACTGGGCGACTGTTAAAAATATATATTGAAATACCTTAGAAGGACTAAGGATATATTTCTAATATATGGATCTGGTGAAGAAGAACTCGTTGTAAAGGGTTACAGGGATGCGAGTTTCGGAATTCATTGTAAAGGGTTACATGGATACGAATTTCCAAACTGATCGAGATGATTCTCGATCATTATCAGGGTAGCATTGTCCACTACAAGATCAGAATACATCGCCGCTTCATTGATCAAGGTAATTCACATGGATCTGCCAGTTGAATTATTGCCGATCTAGGGGTAGTCCCTACCATTCAGGACCCCTAGAGATCTTTGTGATAACGATGGTGCGATTGCTCAAATCAAGGAACCTCGTCCACATCAAAAGATTAGGCACAATGAGCGGAGTTTCAACTACATAAGGGATGAAGTTGAAAAAAGGGAAAGATATGTATTCGCAAAGTTCACATTGATCAAAATATTGCGGATCCACTCACGAAGCTCCTTGAAACGAGCAAAGCATGAAGGGTCATACTTGTGCCTTAGAACTTCGATATTCTAGTGATTGGATTTAATCTATTTTGTATTTGGATATTGGAACAACTGTTATTATAACTCTTTATGGTATTTTGAGTTATGTTCCATTTTAGCATGTTTAAATCCGTGAATAAGTTGCTTATTCTAAATGTCCGTAGTTAATCATACTTGTGGGAACAAATATGAATGTAATACTATTATGAACTTGGATTGGTGGATATTCATGAGGTATGAATATAGAGCAAAGTGTTGCTGCCAAGGTTCATAGATATTTGTGGGATACAAATATTGGACTGACTCGCTCTCAAATATTACTGCATGGAATCATTTGTGATTGATCATATATAAATTTGAGTAAAGGAGAATACCATTGTATCCTCTGACCTGAGATACATATTGGGTCTTGATATTCAACAAATATTGTACCTTGACTTATTTCTTTGCTGTAAGTAATATGACAATACATAAGGCTAAGCTCAGGTGTGATACAAGGTGATTGTGAGAGACGTATGTAGTCAAGAAGGGATTTGATCCTCTTATTCGTTGAGAGTAAGATGTCTAAGGCCTGCTAAAGTTAAATCAACAGAGAGTGATCACTCTATGTCTCTGGATTTAACATGACATCTGAAACAAAGGGATAAATGATAACTTCACCTAAATCATATTCAAGTAAGGGACTTGAAGGGGATGATGTTATTGAATGGGACATATAGTCATACGTATTAGGGGTAGTAAACAGTAGTTAGGCGTTATTTACTACTTGCATCAATCTTCTATGTATCTTGTACAAGTGGGAGATTGTTGGACTCTGTATGCCCAAAACACATATTAAATTGATGTGGCTAGTACGTTATGATCCAAGTCGAGTCATACCCAATAACAAGCTAGACAAACACTTATAATATTTATTTGTGATATGATCAAACAAATAAATATTAACACTTAGAATATTTAGAAATTGGTTTTCTAAATAATTGCACTTGACAAACTAATAAATTATATGGATAATTTATTTTGAGAGAATATTTTATTTTCTTATTCAATGGGTTAAGTAACATAAAAAAAGTTGTATAAGTCTTATAACATGTGATGTTATAATTTTATAAAAGTTATAAAATTATATAAGACTTAAATTTATAAAAGATTTTTTTTATAAAATACATGAGTGGGCCGCCCCCATGGTCTTCCCAAGACAAATTAATGGTCCAATCACATTACATGCAATCTTTAAAGTTAGATGAATTTTGATTGGGTCTTGTGGGTGGCTATCATCTCTCTCATGCTTTTAAGATTTTTGTATGACAAAAAATCATTTAGTAGACTAGGAAGAACTTGAAAAATACTCTCAAGTTTTCGGTTATGGAGGGTGATTCAAGAGTTTCATTTTGTATTTTTCAAGTGTAAGACTTGTAAAAATACTCTCTAAAAATCGCCCAACATAGTGTATCACAAGAGGGTTTTTCAAGTTGATAAATCAAGTGCAAGAACTTAAAATAGTCCTTCTAATTTTCAGCCATGATGTGGTTGTTTAGAGGGAATCTTAGTAAGTTCATAAGTGTAGAAATCCTAGCTAAACTTAAGGTGTTTATTGGAAGGCTTGGGGTATACGAGTTTGAGGTCTTCTACATTTGAAGGCAACCGTTCAAGAAGCATCATCTTCTTCATAACCTTTACTCCTTGGAAGGTAGTATTCTAAACACTCTATGGTTGTGTTTTATTTTTGATAGCATGCATGTTCATAAATGGATCCGGGTATTGGGTTTTACATAATAAAATGAGTTTTATATCTTGTAAGTAACATGTTTTAAATTATCTTTCCTCTGCGTTTTTATTTTATACGGATAAAATAGCTTTGATAAACATGTGAAAAACCCAACAGAAACAACTGCACCAAGTTCAAGGTCGTGGGTAGTGTAGTTCTTCTCGCATATCTTGAGTTGTCTCGAAGCGTAGGCGACAACCTTGGCTCGTTGCATAAGAACACAACCGAGACCTCAGTTAAATGCATCACAATACATAATGAAATCGTTGTTTCAATCAAGAAAAGTGACAGTAGGTGTATTGCAAAGCAAGTCCTTGAGAGTTTGAAAAGACTCCCTTTGTTCGAAACCCCAAACAAAAGGTTTAACGTTTTGGCTTAACGAGGTGAGCGGAACAGCGATTTTGGAGAAGTTGGAGATGAATCGACGGTAGTAACCCACCCATCCGAGGAGTGAACGAATTTCAGATGGAGATTTCGGTGTGATCCAATTCTTTATGGCTTCGATTTTGGTGGGATCCACATGTATGCCTTTCTTGTTCACAACGTGACTGAGAAATTGAACTTCCTTTAGCCAAAATTCGCACTTGGAGAATTTGGCATATAGCTGTTCGGCATGTAAAAGTTTGAGGATTAGACATAAGTGACACTCGTGTTCGGCTTAGGTCTTAGAGTAGATGAGGATATCGTCTATGAAAACGATCACAAAACAGTCCAAGTGTAACTTACACGCATTGCTTAACCCGAAAGTCATGCCTATGAACTCGTAGTGACTGTATCTAGTATGAAACGCGGTTTTTAAAATGTCCTCTTCGAGGAATCGAAGTTGATGATAACCAGAACGAAAATCGATTTTGGAAAAACCCGTTGCTCCTTGGAGTTGATCGAAGAGATCGTCAATACGAGGAAGGGGACAATGGTTCTTGAAGATGAATTTATTAAGCTCATGATAATCGATGCACATTCGAAATGATCCATCTTTCTTTTTGACGAAGAGGACCGGAGCGCCCCATGGAGAAGTGTTAGGGTGTCCGAATCCTTAATCAAGTATTTCTTGAAGTTGACTTGATAGCTCTTGCATCTCCGAAGGTGCGAGACGGTACAGAGATTTTGAAATAGGTGTAGCGCCAGGTTTGAGATCGATACAAAAATCGACTGAACGAGGAAGAGGAAGACTAGGTAAGTCTTCGGGGAAAACGTCAGGAAAGTCACGAACGATTGGAACATCACTCACACCTTTTCCTTTGTCCTTCTTTTCCACAATGTGAGCTAGAAAGGAAAAGTACTCTTTGCGTAAGTACTTGTTTGCTTGAGTACATGACATACGGTTGACTCCCTTTGACGGTTTCTCACCATAGACGTGTAACGAGTCACCGGACTTAGAGGAAGACGAATATTTTTTTCAAAATAAACAACTTCGGCACAGGACTTTTGATGCCAATCCATGCCTACTATGATGTCAAAACTACCCAATTGCATGGGTATGAAGTCGATTGAGATTGGTGTCCATTGATGTTAAGAGTACAATTACGAAGAATGGAATCCACGGTTATAGACTTTCCGTTAGCGACTTCGATGGCGAATCATTTTGGCAACTTAGAGCGTCTACACTGAAGCAGTTGTTTAAATTCTATGGATACAAAACTTTTATCCACACCAGTATCAAATAAGCAAGAAGTATAAAAATCGTTTACAAGAAACGTACCATTGATGACGCCGTTGTTGTTCTGTACATGAGCGGTGGTGATGACGAAAGCTCATCTACGAGGAGCTTGCTGCTGCATCTGGTTGTTGCGTTTTGGACATTGGTTGTTGAGGTGGTTTGGGTCTCCACACTTGTAACAAGTGAGACCATTGTTCGTCGGCGGTTGGTTGTGGTTTTGGGCTGGAGCTTAGGTTTCGTTGCCTAGTGGTTTTTGGCCATTTCAGTATTAGGTGTTGAAATTCCCAAACCGATTTCACGTGGTGTAAAGGCGGCACGGTGTGTGGGTTGGGTGGTGGTAAGTGCAAGTACTACACTTGGGGTGAGTCCCAGTGTAGCCTCGCTTGGCCGGCTCATTGTTTTGGGTTAGGGCAAGTTGTTGTTGTTGTTGTTGAGGAGGTGGGTTTTAAGGAGTATCCACAACACAATTTCGGTTCGAAGCCTTCCGTTTCTTACTAGTGGAGTTGGTTTTGGGTGGTGGTTTGGATGGAGTGGGTTCAGGGATTGGTTCGGTGGTGGCTTGGTGAACGGTTGCAGTAGAACCCTTGGGTTTTAGGGTTCCATCCATGACTCGGTTATGGGTGAATTTGGCGGCAAAACGATAGGTTTCTTCGAGGGTTTTTGGTTGAGCGGACTCCAAGAAGTTGGATATGGATGGTGGGAGGGTGCGGATGTCCTTGGCGATAGCTTTGTCGGTGGTGTTGACTTGGCCAGGTCACAAGGCGCTAAGTTGTTTGAACCTAGCGGTGAGGGCCGTGTTTTTACTCCCAACTTGTTTGATGTTCCAAAACTCATTCTCGAGTTGTTGGAGTTCATGGGGAGGACAAAACTCATCGGTCATGGGTTTCTTGAGTTCGGTTAAGGTCAAGGCATACGCGGCGTCTTCCCCAAGTGAGTTACGTTCGGCGGTCCACCAATCGAGTGCCCTCGATCGGAAGTCGTCGGTGGCGTTGGTGGTGCGAAGGTGCCCGGGACACCCACTGCGACCGAAGGTGACCTCAATGTTGTCAAACCATTGGAGCATCTTCATTGCCCCATATTCGCCCGTAAATGGCATTGGGCTACACGAATTAAATTGCTTAAAGACGTGTGTTGAGTGTGTACACATTTTTTCTATATTTTTAAGTACCCTTTTTACTCTTTTATCAAGTTTTAAATTTATAAAACACGATATAACACTATTACTCTCTAGAACACGCTAGGGTAAGTGCACCCATCGTTGGCATAGTATAGTGATGGTAATATACTGAGGTCGTCCAAGGACACAAGAGCTTTTAATACCGGGATATTGTCGACGTTTAATCTTAACCAAATTTTGAGTAAAGATTTTTAATAAGTAAGTTAAAGAAACTAAATAAATAAAGGAATAAATAGACAAGATAGAATAACTTGGTTCCGACTCATCATTTATGTACGTTTGATGATTTCCGCACTTTGGGTTTTTTAAGAGATTATCTTTGTTATAGTGGCATGTCCCTCTTTTGGAGGCAACGCTACCCACAACCATATTGGTCAGAGTCATCAGGGATACAGACCCGCAAAGCTGGAATATTGAAAGATAATTAAGTAAGTTATTAATGCAAAATGTGGCATGTCCCTCTTTTGGAGGCAATGCTACCCTCGGCCATATTGGTCTGAGTCAGTAGGGATACAGTCCCGCAAGGCCGCTTTAAAGTTTTAATAGTAGTTTATTTATAAGGGATTTCTTACTTCCCCCGATTTGATGATATCTCCCTCAAAAGGAAGTCCTAATAAGCTTGAATCAAGTCCTCGTAGGATCTATACGCTGAACGAGGCAAGAACTTTACCCAAACCACCCTTTTAACCCCCTTCCAGACTGTTAACGCGGTTTATACAGACCGTAAAGACACAAATGAGTGAATCAACAAAACATAAAGAGATGATAGAATAAAATTCACTTTCAATATAAAGAACTAGTTGTTAAAGTCATTAATACAAACCCAATTAAAAAGTTACCAAAGATTGGAAATCAAAAGTAATACATAAATGATTTGTCTTCACCAAGTGATGTAAGAGATTAGCCAAGCATGGCCTTTGTTTGACAAAAACTCTTACGATCAATCTTGGATCCTGAGATTACTACACACACTCTAAGGATGGATGATGGATGAATGCGGTGGATGTTGGTGGTATTGTGGTGGTGGAGTGGTGACAGGTGTGAGAGAAGTGGTTTGCCAACGGATGAGTTGCAAGTGAACCAAGCACCTCTATTTATAGCTGAAAATAGAAGGTTTACATGACCTCGTGATGGGTAGGCATGGCCCTGTGCCCTTCTCCTTCTCTATCTTCATTTAATGAGCTTGTCAGTCTAGATGCTCACACGCCCTCGTGTGTCAACGGCACGGCCCCGTAGCCGTTGTACTTGCTGTACGATCCGAGATTTGCAAATCTGAGAGTTGACCACGACCCGTGTCCATGAGACATGGCCCCATGTCCCTTGTCTGCTTCTACTTGTCTTCTCCTTCAGGGAATCTTGAGTGGGGCACGACCCCATGCCCGACAGGCACGACCTGCGCTTAGCTTCTGTTTTGTTGTTCTTGTTCTTCGGGTGAAGCTTAGAGGGTTGGTATATTTCAACAACTTCCCTTCCTTTGTATTAATGTTGGTTTTTGTCATTAATTTGTTCCTTATGTTCATTTAAGCTCTTTTAATACTGAAAATCAAAAGTATACAAAGAAACACACTTTTTTCCAACATTAGTACAAAAAGGGTTGTTTTTGTACCTTATTTGATATAATTTATATGTTTCATTTGGTGGATATCAAATATCCCCACACTTGAATCTTTGTTTGTCCTCAAGCAAAACTCTATAATATTGCTTACACACCCAAATGGAATGGGTAGAAGAGAAGTTTTTCGGGTCTTGTTTGTAGAGTGTCGGGAATCCAAGTTCTTTTTATTCTTGTTTTTATTTTATTTACAATTCTATTCGACATGACTTATTTAGAACTTTTTAAGAAAAATAAATGTTTTGGGCATAACGTATGTTTTAAAATTTCATTTAGCTATATATACATTCACATACCTCACAAGTGATTACATAACACTCGGCCGAAGATGTATAAGTGAAACGTTCGGTCCCGTTATGGAACTTACTCTTACCATATGCTTGACAAGTAATCAAACCTCCTCCTTTTTAAGTTAATCCTTGTAAATATCAAGAGGACTTTGAAAGGGTAGGTTTTTTCGTTAAGGGTAGTTTTATTTGAAAAGTGGCTAAAGGTGTAAATGTCGGTTTTCTTTTGAAAATTTATTTGTGACTTATGTACTAACTAAATGCTTATAAGCAATGAATTTGCTTATTAATTTCAAGCAACTAGAGTTTTTTTTATTTTTTTTTTATTTTCTATAGAATGAAGTCACATGCTTTTGCGTATTTTCAAAAGAATCAAATTTTACTAAAATAAAGGAGTGTAGAAATAAAAGATGGTTTTTGGGTGATGGTGTTTTGTGGGTTTTGAAATGAAAGGTTTAGGATCAAAGGGGAATTTTTGTGGGGAGATAAAATAGAAAATAAGGTTGAAAAAGAAAAAGGGGTTTAAGATCCTAATGCCTAAATCATACACTTATTTGGATTAGTCGGTAAGGATCGGGAATGTATTGTCTTGTAAAGTTCTAGAATTGTAAGAACCGTACGGGCTATTCACACAAGAAATTAATAATGAGCATTTAGTATGGATATGATATTGAATGTTCGGTAAAGGCTCAAAACTTACAATTTTGTGGGAAATGGGTAACTCACAATTTAGTTACCACATTTTTAACAGGTTCAGTTTTGATCTTGATATTGTTATTTTTCAAAATCTTTTTCTCAACAACCAATGAAGCTTTTCCCTTCACATCAACTTTCTTCTTTTGACTCTCAACAATTTCAGACTTAGACTTGAAGTTGGTATACTTTCGTGCAATATGTCCAACTTTGTTGCATCTGAAGCATGTACGAGTATCAACAACTCGATTTGTGCCTTCAGTCTGAGATTGTGAGGACTTCTTTGCAAAAAATTCTTCATTTGACTTCGAAAAAATCTCAGATTCTTCGTCAGAAAGTGAACTTGAATCGTTCACAAACACCCTTTTATCAACAAACTTCTTGTTTTGAACATTTCTTCTTTGATAGTTCTTACCACCCTGATAACCACCCGACCATCTGTTTCGATTGTTATTATAAAAACGCGGTGGAACAACAGGTTTCTTGTAGTAAGCTTTATCTTTTTCAAAATTCATTTGCCTCTTTGTCTGATTCAAACCTTCTACTTCAGACAAATCAATTTCAATCAGTTTGAAAACGTTTTTCAATTTGTTCACATTAACATTCTCCGGTGGAAACTCAGAATCCGAATACAACTTATCAGATCCAGCCATCTTGTACATCACAAGACCCGGTTCATCACCTAAGTTGTTTTTGGATTTTGATTTCAGTATGTATTTATCCAGAAAACATTCATCATCCTCAGTAGTGTCACTTTCAGATTTTAAAACACTTTCAACCACACTTTTAACAACTTCAGATTGGACACTTCCTTCATCGGATGACGAAGTGAATGTAACATCAATTGTGTCTCTAAGTTTAACCTCATTTTCATCTTCATCATTAACCAACCCGGACTTTTTCTTTGAATAATTGTTTAAAACAGGCGGTGGAACCTGATGAAACCCAACCCCGGTTCCATCCGAGTAAACATATTCGCCCGCTTTGTTTTTCCCAATGGGTTTAGGAACAATGTGTTGCAAAACAAAGCTTGCGGAGCTGTAACTGGTTAATTTCAGATTGATACGCACATTCTCAATCTTAGCTTCTTCAAACTGAAGCTTCAATTTAGCAATCTCATCCAGTTGTTGGTTGATTTGCTCTTCTTTGTGTCTGAGAACTACAGTTAAATGCTCATTTTCTTTATTGATTTTACCGTTACGTTCATCAGAATCTTTAACCGTTCGTTTTAATTTTTCAAAATTTTATGAGATTTTACGATTTTCAAGAACCAATTTTTCATTTTCTTTCTTAATTCTTTCTACTTCAATTTTATCATTTTCAATTTTCTCATTTAACTTGTTAGCTCGATCATTTGAGGCTTTGAGCATTTTATCACGGTCTAAAATCTGATCTTCAACCTTTCTGACTCTTTTTGTCAGTTCTTCAGCCTTTGTATCACTAAGGTAAATGAGCGTACTACAAAACTTGCAGTTTTTCATGCAACCTTTGCAGTCACTATCACCTTTGACTTTCTTACCTGTATCACTTGTTGAACTGTTTGGACTGACCTTGCTTTTAGACTCAGTTTCAGACTTAGAGTCTACCTCAAGTTCCTTTGCAGCAAGCACTTTGCCAACCATCTTTCCCAAGTTTTCAGCAGTAAATTCTTGTGAAGTATCTATAATTCCATCATCCACTTTCTTTGACTGCGGTTCTTTTGCTGTCTCTTTTTCTTTCTCATCAGATTCTCCTCCTCCCCACCATTTTCTCTGTCTGGCATTTTCTTCTGCTTTGAATTCCTCAATGAAAGCTTCAATACTAAGATTTTTCAAATCAATAGCAATGTTTCCTTGAGGATCAAGGTAACATTCTCTATCAGCATCCCATCTCTTTGCTCTCTTGGCTTCGTTGAACACCTTAGATAATCTGATCATCTTGTATTCTGCTTTCTTGCTTGATATTTTTGTTCTTCAGTTCTGGTGTCTTTAGGGACAGGAATTTCGTCTTCTTTTGCTACAAACGCATACCCTACTGCATATTCCTCTGGTAGCAGTTCACTCCAATCAAAACCTTCATCATCATGAATAACAGCAAGATCTCTTGATTTTTCTTTGGAGGCATCCTCAAGCTGCTTCATTCTGGGCGGTTCTGATTTATTCTGATGATAGATCGCTCTTTTGTAGTAATCCTCGCGAAATGGATTTGTAGTATCATCAGTGTAAGCATTTCTGCACTCACGCTTAAAGTGACCTTTCTGTTTACATTGGAAGCACGTGACCTTTGATTTGTCAAAGCCCAATTTGGTGGAAGGTCCGCCAATTGAATGTCTCCCAGTAATCTCCATAAATCGTTGCGCTCTCCGGACTGCACTGGCCATACACCACCTGATATCAATCAGTTCCATCTCTTCAGGATCTATTTGATCATAGTCCTCTTTAGTCAGGTTGGTGTTTCCAATCTTGCCCGCCACGAGGCTCTCGTACGATTCTAACACAGATGCTAAGAACACCATCTGTTGTTTTGCTGACTCTTCATTGAAATTTTGACCATTCTTCAAATCAACAGCAATGTTGCATTGGAACATATTCTTTGATGCAGATTGACTTGAATTTGTTGAAGAAGATCCACTATGAAAACCACTGTGAGGAGTTTCTTGATTCACAGTATTTGAACTTTCTGCAGAAAATGCTGTTCTTGGAGAACCAGTATTTGGTAGATTTCCTCTGTAGTACAACTCCACATTCTGCTGATAAGATGTGTTGTTGACTTTGCTAGATTTCTTAATCTCCAACTCGTGACTCTCCAGTCTTTCAATAAGCCGATCCACTGTCAAATCTTCAGACTTGATTGTATTCTTCAGCATTAATGCAAAATACTGCCAATCTTGTTCATTCGGCAGCGAGTCGAACAATTTTTCTACCAACTCTTCTTGAGTATATACAATTTTGTGTCTTGCCAACTCCAATTTCAGATGCCCAAATCTCTCAATCATTTTGGAAACAGACTCGTTCTTCAAACACCCAAATAAATCAAACTCTTTTCTTAGCAGTTTCTTTTTGTTTTTTACTATCTCATCACTGCCTACACACTTAACCCTCAGTTTCTCCCAAAGATCTTTTGAATTTTCATATTCAATCAATTAAATTATATCATCTCTCACTGACTGATGAATCAACGCGATGCACTTTTGTTCAGCAATATATCTTTCAACGTCATCAGGATTTGTCAAACTTTCACCAAACCGTTCTCCTCTAAGGTAACCATTCTTTAAACTTTTCCAGCTTGGATATGCAAAAGCTTGAAGCCACTCGTCAAATCTTGTAGCCCACCTATTATAATCTTCTATTGCCAAAAGTTTTGGAGGTTTGTTGTATGTTCCATACGCACTCTCTACACTCATCGTGTTGGAAATAATCTTCTTTGTACTCGGAGTTTTCTCATTCGTATTGTTTGATGTCTCGTTTGAAGAATCATCCCCACCGTTTCTAGCAAAAGCAAAGATATCACAGAATGGATTGAAATCATCCATCTTCACATACCTGAAACAATTAACAAACACTTAGAAATTTTTTTGGAATTTTGGAAAAGTGAGTTTCAAACGAAATTAGTTTACGCGAAATTATGAACTTCAAACGAGATTACTTGTTCACACGAAATACCCACTCAAGCGGAATTAAGTATTTCAAGCGAAATTATGTTTTCAAACAGAATTACCAAACAGGATCTAATTCCGTGTGGAATTAGTTCAAGTTTCAAACGAAATTATGCACCTTCAAACGAAATTAAGCACAAATTGTAATTCTGTGCGGAATTACAATGACTTTTTCAAACGAAATTAAGTATCCGTTCAAACGAAATTAACTTCGAGGCCCATTTTTATCACTTTTACTTTGAATTTTGATTTGAAACTCTCAAGGGTTTGTTAATAGTGTATTTCGCTTATGATATGTGAAAATCAAGCCATTTTGTCCGTTAAATCTGGTTCAAATCTGAAAAGAAGGATTAGAAGTAAGAAAATCCGGTGAAATCAAGCTGAATTGGTATGAACTCCTCGTCCTGAGCTCTGATACCACTTGTTGGATCGTCCGGTGACCCTAAACAGTCAATCTGAGTAGTTCATCATCATTTGCAAAGGCGGAATCAATGTAAATGACGTCAAACAACTTGTTTCCTTTTAATCTTTATCTATTGATGATTTCCTGAGCTTTTTACAAACAATTCTGACAAAAATTTGGCAGCACCTCAGCTCTCACACACTAATTCTGTGCCAAATGAATCAGAGACAACAGGTATGTATAGAGGTCTAATTCCACATGAACCCAACTCATGCGATATTACATGTTCATACGGAATTAGTTAATTCCATGCGGAATTACCTAATCTCGCATGAAACACTAATTTCGTTTGAAATGATATATGATCATTTCATGCGGAATTACCTATAAACACTGTTTTCTCTATTTCCGTGCTCTGATTTATCTAAAACAATACAAGACTTCTATAAAGACGAAGTTAACAGACATCAGTGCACCAACACTAATAAACAATCTTTTTATTTATATATTTTTATGTTTAGGATAATTTTATCATTTATTATGTGTATTTTTACGATTACATACATGTTAAGAGTAATTTTTTCATTTTTTATATGTAATTTTATAATTACACATATGTAAACTAGTTTTTTTTGCATATATGTAATTAGTTATGACACATATATATAATTTTGGCAATTAAACATATGTAAACTACTTTTAACATGTATGTAATCAAAGAAATACATATAATAGTAAAAAGATCCTAAATACAAAAACTTATATATAAAATGATTGTTTATTAGGAGTTCTGAAAGTTATTTAGAGTTCTGCAATGAACTCAACCCTATATATATATATATATATATATATATATATAATTCCTGTGTTTTTGTGTTGCTTTATATTTTCTCGTTTATTATTCCGTGTTCGTTGTGAGTCGGTTATTCCGTTACACCACTTAAGACCCAACAGTACTGCTATGCTACAAGCCCTTTAGTTTTTGGGTATTTATTATGTGGAACTTTTGCAATATTTTAATCTAAACACCTTTCACTTTGGCATATCTTCTTTATAACTAAAAAACTATAGACATCCGTTAAGAAACAAACACAAATAATCCAAGGTAGGCTTGGGACAAATATTCTATTGTTTGTCGTTCCGGCCCTATCCTAAGGAATGCACATAGTATTAATAAACTTTATCGCAACCACGAGAATCTTCTCTTATATATGCTCCATGTAGTGTAGCAGAAATTGACAACGTTTGAAAACTAAAGAGCTTTTGAGAACTAACATTTTTTTTCTTACGTGAGGTGTGATTACTATTAGAAGATCTCAAACGATTGTTAATGTAATAATGTTGCAATATGGTTGGAAATCTTAAATATGCATCTATAGCACGAATATACCTTATTTAATTAAACATGTTAAAAAGATCAATGGATGGAACTAGAAGGTGTAATGGCAATTTCCTTAATGCAAAATGGGCGCCTAGCACTTGTTTTAACCATGGTTGTAAAAGTCCTGCCTAGGCTGCCGAGTAGCGAGTACCGTTCGCCTAGGCCAACTACTCCCCAAGTAATCTCCGCCTAGGCCGAGTACTTCCTGAGTACTCCCGAGTACTCTCAAATCCGACTAGGGAGCGGCTAGCGACTTTTGCAACCATGGTTTTAACACAACCACATCTATCTACACAATGCTTGTTTCCTCTTCATGTATTGTTATCATCAACAACACTAAACAACCCCTCTCATTCCTTGTAAATTGTTTCCATTGGCTCTTGATCACTAATCCCTAACATGTGTATCATTAGTGTCAGTTGAAAATTATTATTAACTTTTAGGTATTCAAAATTTGTAGTTCCTCTTTATAAAATACAACATAAATGACATTATTATAGGTCCAAAGTAGGTAAAAGAGGAATGAAGAAAGCATGGTAAGGCAAGTATATCATTAGAAACCAACCCTATTCCTAAATGCTTCCCTATAAAGCTCACATCTTCAATGTTTCTAGCACAAAGTGTCAACCATGGAATCAAGCTATCAGTACTCAAGTAATGGTAGGCAAAAGTTAGCAGCAAAAAGGTTTGTCTGCTTGTTTTAATTTCACTCTTTAACATCAACATAGAACTTACATTATGGTTTTGTTTAAAAAAAATTATATTATTAGTGTAGTATCATCTTTTTGTGGCTAGAGGTAGCACAACACTTATTTACAAATTAAAGAAAAGGACCAAAAACTGTTTTAGGTCATCTAGCTTAAACCCATTTATGGGTTTATATAATGGGTCAGATAGATAAAATTTTAAATACATGGCTGCTAAATATGTGAGTCAAATGGGCCAAAGATTGCTTATATGAATTCATATTCATATGCTATCTTAAATCTATTATCGTTGTAATAATATAATCTTACCCGTGAGAATTAAAAAAATAAGTACTGATCATAAAATTCAAAATAATTAACAAAATACATATCATAATTGTCCCCTACGTGTTTAAGTCTTTTGTAAATAGTCAGTTACAACTTCATTCGCAACACTTTCAACTGCTTCTTTTTGTCAACGCTTCAAATTACACAAAACGTAACCATTATCAATCATTTAGTCTTTTGTAAAGACAATAATGAATCATTTTCACATAAAATGCATTATCAAAAAAAGACTATAATTAAGCCAAAAACTGTCGGCGGCACTGTGGAGGTGTGGGAGATGTGGAGGTGGCAGGTGAGAGGAGGAAGGGGTGGAGGAGAAGAAGGAGCTAGGGTTTGTGTGGGAAGATCTGTGTGAAGAGGAGGAAAATAGGTTAGAAGACTTGAGTCCACATCTGTCCCAAAAAGAGGACGGACATACATTTTTTAATGAAACCACTTCGAGAAAACAAACACACTGCAGACTCATACGTCTGCGCGTGGTCTGTGTGGGGCAGACATAAGAGGTCAAGGAGAGCTTTTCACAAAAAAACAAACACCCCCTAAATCGTAAACATCAAGCATGAACACAAATTTGTTAACTATTACTCAGTACCCACTATAAAAATTGGATTGCAAAAAAATAAATTGGGCCTCTTGATGTGAGTGCTATCTCTTGGACTTTGAAAAAGACTTTTAGAAATTGGGCTTTGGAGTTTGGGCTCGGAATAGGTATATGGGGCCCTGAATCTTTTTTTACAAGGGAAGTACAAAGCAATAATCTATTGGGTTAACCCTAATTATAAAAAAAGCGTTTTTAATGGTCTATTGGCAAAGACAAAGCCTTTAAGCACCTAGGAAGAGAGAGATCTTGGGTTCAAGTACCACAGACGATGACAGTAATAAAAGAAATTTTCCGTTAGAAAAAAGCATTTATGGGTCAACCCGATTAGACTAATTGCTTCCGACGACCCTATTTTAATGTGTTGTGTTTGTAAGTACAAACAAAAAGTTGCATACGCACAATTTGCTTTTCCTCTTATTTTTATGATGTTAACTAATAACATGATTATCAAGATCTTTTACACATATAAACAATTTACATTTCTACTGGTTTGAAGGTTGATCGGAAAAGTTGCAATTGTAACGGGTGGCGCAAGAGGAATCGGAGGTGCAACCGCAACATTATTGTCGGAAAATGGGGCACATGTTATAATAGCTGATATATTAGATGAAGTTGGTGTAAATCTTGCTAAGTCTATTAGAGGCCTATATGTGCACTGTGATGTCTCTAAAGAATCTGATGTTGAATCTGCAGTTCAACTTGCTCTATCTTGGAAAGGCAAACTTGATATCATCTTCAGCAATGCTGGAATTATTGGTACCAAAACATTACATTTCTATTACTGACATTGTAAATTAAGGCCTCTAAGGGAGAGGGGGTGGTTATCACTTGCAAAAATTCCATCACTCACAACATCCAATCAAGTTCCGCCATGTCATCAACCATAATTTTATCACTCACAACCTTTTTTTAGTGGGGTGGTCATCACTCACAACACCCAACAATACCCATCACTCACAACACTCAACAACCCATCACTCACAACCCTTCAACGCATGAAGAAATCAGCGCGTTTATTTTTCCACGCGTGATATTATATGGTGGCGGCGGTGTGCAAAGTGCCATCACGAGTGATGGGCTTCCATCACGGATCCACCCCCACTCCCCTAATAGACTTCGTATAGTGCAAAGTGCCATCACGAGTGATGGGCTTCGATTCAGCAACTACGATTCAGCAGCAGATCGGAACTACTTCATTTATCTAGATCCCCTTCGAGCACCCTTTCTTCCGTCTTTTGTTACGGTGGTTCAACAAGCAGCTATTTTCATCTTCTGGTTAGCTCCGATTCAGCAGCAGGTGTAAGTGATCGTCGGAGCCAATCCAGCAGCCCCTTCTCTCACTCAGTCAATCTCTTCAGGTTGATTTGGGACGTCTGCGTTTTTAGTTTTATGGAAAGAGGTGGGCTGCTCGTTTCCTTGTGGGGTTTGCGCCCACAAGGTGTTCGATGAAACGCTCGGAGTAGTTTTTCAATGAGCCCGGGTTCAAAAAGCCTTTGAACCGTCGGGTGAGAGTCTTAGTTCCGTTTTTCTTTTTCTGCTTGTTGTCGTGGGTTGGAGACATTGCCTAAGTGTCTTGTTGAAGTTGAAGTTGTTCTCATCTCGCTTTTCTCTGTTGGGCCATGGCGAATGGTTTTTGGCCTTGCCCCTTCAAGGGGTTTCATTGTTGCCCCGATGGGGTTGCTGGGTCTAAGGGAATCCCAAGGCTTATGGCTCATATCAAAAGTCAGCATTTTGGTTCAGATGATAGGAAAGATACTTTGAGGCGTGCCATTGCTGAAGACCCTAATCTTTTTACCTCGGTTTGTGAAACCCTTAGGTTGTTTGATCAATGGTTATGTTGGGAGTGCATGTGCCTTCATTCTCCCCGGCGGGGGTGTCACCATGAAGATCGGGTTGTTCGGTTTGTGCCAACGGAAGGGGGTGATATGGGTTTTATTGTGGGTGTTCCTAGACCGTGTACTGTTTCGGCGGTTTCCACATCTGGAGAGGTATGTGTTGATGTCGCTCTACTTGACCGAGTTTTCTCTCTTCCGATTAAAACTGTTAAGAGCATCCCCTTTAGTTGCCGCATGGCGTTTGCCCATGCCTTAACCACAGCCTTGGATAAGGTGGTGGCTATGCCTGATTCGGTTGAGGCATGGATTCGACTTCTGCTATTACCTCGATGTACCTTGCGTGTGTTTACGCCGGTTAGCCGCCAGGATACGCGGTCGGGCAACAGGAAAAATGGTCAATGTCTCAGTATACAAAGGGCGTTGGCCCAATGGGGTGACCGCGAGGGGTTTGGTATTCTCATCCAGTCCTTGTTTGCTCAACCTGTGAAGGAGGGTCCTGAGGGTTCTAAGAGAATGCTTGGAAAAAAAAGCGAGGATGAGAGTTCTAATGTCAAGCGGTGTCTCCGTAAGGTTGCCGATGGTCATTTTACCGCTGCGGTTAAGGTCCTTTGTTCCTCTGGGGTCGCACCACATGATAAGAAAACTATAAAGGCTCTCGTGGATAAACACCCGTGCATGCCCCCTCCGACCATGCCCGCTTTCCTTCCATCTGAACCTCACCTTATAGCCGAGACTGACAGTGTGCTCGGGTGTATCAAATCCTTCCCGAAAGGGACATCATGTGGGAGAGATGGTTTGCGGGCTCAACACCTTCTGGACGCTCTTTGTGGTGAGGGGTCCGTGATTGCGGTTAGCCTTCTCAGAGCGATTTCAGCAGTGGTTAACCTTTTTTTGCGAGGGGGGTGTCCGAGGAGTTTGGCGGAGTTTGTTGCATCTGCTCCTCTTACGCCCCTTCTCAAGCCCGATAATGGGATTAGACCTATTGCAGTGGGTTCGATCTGGAGGAGAGCGGTCTCCAAGGTAGCGATGAAGGGGGTGGGGAAGGAGATGGCCAAATATCTTGGCGACTTTCAGTTTGGGGTCGGGGTCCCAAACGGGTCTGAGGCGGTTCTTCATAGTGCGAACAGGCTATTAAATGCGCACCACCGAGACGGGTCGTTGGCTATGCTTACTGTCGATTTCACGAATGCCTTTAACCTTGTGGATAGAACTGCTCTTTTAAATGTGGTAAGGAAAATGTGTCCATCCATCTCTGCTTGGGTTGATTTTCTATATGGGCAACCGGCTAGGCTCTACGTGGGGAATGAATTTATTTGGTCTTCTACGGGGGTTCAGCAAGGGGATCCTTTAGGGCCTCTTCTTTTTGCTCTTGTCTTACACCCTCTTGTTCTCCGAATCAGAGATCGGTGTAAGCTTCTTTTCCACGCCTGGTACCTGGATGATGGGACCATTATTGGAGATACTGCTCAGGTTGCCAAGGCTTTAGACATCATTAGAGAGGAGGGCCCCTCCTTGGGCCTCCTTCTCAACATTAAAAAAACTGAAGTTTTTTGGCCTACATGCGACGGGGTGAAGACCCAGGAGGGTTTATTTCCGCGGGAGATTGGTAGGCCGGTGCATGGTGTGAAACTCTTGGGTGGTGCTGTCAGTAGAGATGGGCAGTTTATTCGCGGGTTGGCCCTCAAAAGAGCCAAATGTGCAGTTGAGCTGATGGGATGCCTCAAACGCCTCAAGGACCCTCAGAGCGAACTCCTCCTGCTCCGTTCGTGTATGGGGGTTGCTAAACTGCTGTTTGGGCTTAGAACGTGTCAGCCTTCTTATGTCGGGGAAGCCGTCTCTGTGTTTGACAAGGGGCTACGGGAGGCGATCGAGGAAATTGTTGTTTGTGGGGGTGCCTTTTTTGGGGACCTACAATGGAGGTTAGCTTCCCTCCCAACACGTTTTGGGGGACTTGGGATTTGCTCAGCTGAGGATGCCTCTACCTACGCTTTTGTGGCTTCAAGGGCCCACTCTTGGGTTCTTCAAGACCACATCCTTCGCGAATGCGGGGGAGAGTTGTTGGACTCTGATTACAAGGGTTCGTTGGACAATCTGCATAGTTCTCTCCCCGATTTTGATCTTAGCGATTTCTACATTAAGGGCACCGCCCCCCCTAAAGCCCAGAAAATTCTGGCGAATGCCTTATATGGAGAAATCGTCAAGACAGTCGAAGAGAAGTTTGCCTTTTCCCCTCGCCAGCGAGCCGTGTTTGAGTGTTTGCGAGCCCCCCATGCCCAGGATTTCCTGTCAGTTGTTCCAATCGAAGGTTTAGGGCAAAGTATGTCGGCGGTGGAATACCGGGCTATCCTCAAGTACCGTTTAATGATACCCATTTTCCCGGCTGATGACCGGTGTCCTGTGTGTCGGAAATGTTGCTTGGATTCTTTTGGGGAGCATGCAATACATTGCAAAGAATTACCAGGGTTTAAGTATCGTCACGATTTAGTTCGAGATGTGCTGTATGATGTCCTTAGGCGAGCAGGGATCTCGGCTAAAAAGGAAGCTCCGGTGAACTTCTTGACTGATCCGTTAGAAGGGAGATCTACGTTACGGCCCGCTGACATTCTCGTTTTTGGATGGGAAGGAGGGAAACACGCGTGTGTCGATTTGACAGGTGTGTCCCCCCTCGTGGGGCTAAGGGACCACGGGTTTGTGGTGGGACAGGCGATTACCAAGGCAGAGGCGGGGAAAGTAGCTAAACACGAAAAAGCTTGTATCGAGAATCAGCACGTGTTCGTTCCGTTCGCCTTCAATACATTTGGCGCTCTCGCCCATGACGCGGTGCGGTTCCTAAAGCGGGTTCAACAGGTGCTAAGCAGTAACACCACACTTGTTAAGGGGCAAAATTATGTGTTTAGCAGGATAGGGTTTGCCATTCAGAAGGGGGTAGCGGCGCAGCTTGTTGCCCGTCTGCCTGTCATTAGTTTGTAATCGTATCATATTATATATATTCAAATAGGAATATATATTATCTTTTTGTGTGTATATAAAATATTAGTAAAATATAAAGCCTTAAATAAAGAAAAAAATAAAATATGTAGTAGATAAACTAGTAAATGAGAAAACTAGAAAGAAAATCAACCGGTCCGACCAGTTCAAAAAGACCCAACTCAAAGAGACACAACTGGTTGTTGTGTGTCCGGTTATGGTCCGGCTCTGAAAAACACCTATTATCCAAAAACATGTATCAAGTGATCAAACCGAACGCTTGAAACGCATAAATAGATGTTCTACGTGTCTACTTAGCTTTCACCAGAAGTAGTAAAATAAACACTTAATGAGTAAAGGATTAAATGGTTCGGGTCAAAAAACAAACAATTTTAGGAGTTAAATGCCATTTTAGTCCCTGTTTAGACTATTTTGTCAGTTTAGTCTAAAGATTTCATTTTTCGCCTGTGGGTCCAGAAAGGTTTCACCGTTGTCATTTTTGTCCACTGGGTCAACTTCATTCGTTTTTTCTGTTAACGAGAAGAGCAATTCGGTCTTTTTATATATTATTCTATTAACTAGAAGGACAATTCGGCAATGACCGAATTGCATTCTCGTTAACAGAAATAATGAATGAAGTTGACCCAGCGGACCAAAATGACAACAATAAAACTTGTTTGGACCCATATGCGAAAATAAAACATTTGGACTAAACTGGCAAAACGGTCAAAACCATGGGAACTAAAATGGCATTTAACTCCAATTTTAAAGTACATATCATAACGGGTTGGATTCATCCATAAACAATTAGTTTGTGAGTTTAATCAACATCTAATATCTTAAATATGCTTAGTTTGTTTAAGTAAAAGGATTTATAATTAGGTTAACTTGAATGTATTTCAAGTGAATTTTGACCCGTTTGACATATGGAGCCCAATCTCTCTATTTTACTCGTTTGGCTTGTTAGACAACGGCCTGAATTTACCCCTACTCGTAGGGACAATTTGATATGTCCTTTCTACCTTTTATTTAGGCTACATTATTTTGTTCACTTTGTGACACTTCACTTCTCATTCTTATACAATTTCGTTTTAGATAACGGAAGGAGCATTACAAATCTTGAAACGAACAAATTGGCGACTTTAATCAACGTCAACGTTAAAGGCGTAATACACGGGATAAAACACGCAGCACGAGCAATGATCTCAGCAGGCAGTGGCGGGTCAATCGTGTCCTCATCAAGTTCAGCAGCAATCATGGGAGGCCTTGCATCACACGCGTACACCCTAACCAAAGGCGCGATTCTTGGAATAACAAGAAGCGCAGCGTGTGAGTTAGGAGTTCATGGCATTCGTGTAAATTGTGTTTCACCGCATGGAATCCCTTCGGAAATGCTTGTGAAATCATATCAAGAGTATTTAGGGAAACCAAATATGACCATAGAGGAAGTGAGTGACATAATAGGTAGAGAAGGAAGTTTACTAAGTGGGAGATGTGGAAGCTTTGAAGATGTTGCACAAGCTGTGTTATTTCTAGCCAGTGATGAAGCCGGATATATAACCGGACATAATTTGGTTGTCGACGGGGGCTTTACTTCGGCTTCGGTTGAGATGAGTTCTTTTTATAGTGACAAATGA
>JARYGA010029783.1:0-25476 GCA_030545235.1 Helianthus tuberosus
TAAAGTATCGTGTTTTATAAATTTAAAACTTGACTAACGTGTAAAAAGGGCTAAAAATATACATAAAATCCTATAACACCACACGCGCATCAAGTTTTTGGCGCCGTTTCCGGGGACACAAGGATTTTAAGAAAGCTTAACTTAAAATCGACGGCCTAATCAGTTTTTCAAAACTTTTTCAAAACGCGCGCACATTTTTCTGCATTTTAGTTAGTTTTGCATTTACAGTAAACTGAACACGGGCCGTGCTCACTGAACAAGGGGTCGTGCTGCATATTTGTCACACCCCCAAAATCCACCATGCGGAGTATCACCGCTTGGAGGCGTGACATGACCAGGATCGAGCCACCAATCATATTGAACAACATAATTAAGTAAATAAAACCAAATACAATACGATTGGTGACCAAAAGGAAGTAAACCGATTTTAGGTTAACAGCGGAAGCATAAAACATAAGTTCAAAACATAAGTCCATAGTTCATAAGTTTAAAGTCCAAAACGTAGGTTTAATAAGTTCATAAAGTTTATTCATTAAGTACGGGACATATCAGTTCGCATCCCACAACGACCACCTCCATATGCAAGCTCCATAGCATCTAATGACCTGCAAAGCATGTAATAACGAGTCAACAACAAAGTTGAGTGAGTTCACGGTTGGTTGTCCATTTTAGAGTTGTTTCCAAAAACATAGTTTAATCTCATTCGGCTATCCAGCCGTGGGGGTTACCCCATAGTTCAAAAACGTTTATTAGTTAACCATCCCATGTCCACCTTCCCTGGCTATCCAGCCCGGCACTTTGGCCGTGGGGAGCTACCCCAGTATTTTAAACTACCAGACTCGTTTATCATATCGACTACTAACAAAAATCAATTGTGCCCTAGCGTCGGTGTTCTATCACCACCGACGTGCCATAGTCCATTAGTACACACCCGTCCAACTGGCACGGTGTGAGGTTTGTTAAACCTAATAGTGCTATTAACTAATGACCCGCTCGCCATAGCCTCGGCGATTAAGTCGATACAAAAAGGGAGGGACTTCGCTGATAGAGTTCTAGTCCGGTAAGTCTAATCCGTCCCAACAGGACGAGGAATCCACATTCCTGAACACGTCCCAAAGGACGAGGAATTTACATTCCTGAACACGTCTCAAAGGACGAGGAATCCCTATTCCTGAACCCATTCCCATTCCCACCGGGAATTACCATGCTTTGTCGAAAAGTGTTAACTCACCTCGGTTGCTCGGTTTGACTCTCACAAATAGCTAGGAATCAAGGTTGGTCAATCACGTCCTAGTATGATTACCAGTTAGTCATTTAGTGGTTTCACATAGAGCACAAAGTTCCTACACGTATCTATCACATAACATGCATTACTTTAACTGTTTATGCCCATATATATACTTCCCATCCATTCCCCACTCATAAGCAAACATACGATAGTGCACGTAACACATATACATGTTAGATCATTCACAGATAGCATACTCGACATTTAGACACGCAAGTCACAACTTATGTCGTTTCAGCTTAAATATTCAAAACCGGCTGTTTTCAGACATTTAAATAAAATAGTTAAACTGTTCCAAAAATTCCCAAATTTTTACAGAATGTCTTAAACGTTCCAAATTTTATTGTGCAAAAATATCGGGGTCCGGTTCATTAACAATATTTTATAAAAATTCACTTTCCGGACTGAACTCAGATTTATATTTTTCTGACCATAGTCCACGAGATAATTTATTTAAAATTTATCGAGGGTCCGATTTACGAAATTCCAGTGGGGTAATTACAAATGCATCGGTTGTCATCTACTGTACAAATTCATGGTCTGATTCATCACAAAACTCAGGTTATGACTGAAAGTATGACACCCATTTATTGCTGTCCAAATTCCGCTTAAGCTGTTGTTACAAATCGACACATTAAAAATAGTAAACGAAGTCCAAAAATTACGATTCCAGTGCCATTAGAACCGTATTTCATAATAACATATTTTAGATTCAAAATATCGGTTTTTCGTTGAGTTTATGACCTGTTTACAGCCAACTGAATTTGGCTGTAAAACCGGGACAGATTCTGTTTTCACTTTTTAACTTCCTAGTTCGCGTTCGATTGATTTCCGTTAGCAAGTTTATTAATCACAACGACACTAAACATCAATACCAACCAGCAAGACATCAGATAATCAACCAATAATCATAATCACACAAGATCTACATGATTTACACTAATATTCATCCATTAACCACCTTGATCATCACTTTAGTAGACTTTTAGTTGGTGATCGATCTTATATGTTAGTGATTTTCAACCGACGAAACTCTTATTAACCACTTTAGAATAGATCAAGAAGATGTTTAGAGTCACTTACTACTAGCTCGAGGCTAGGGAAGAAAATAGACGAAAAACGAGTGGTTAATAGCAACGTAGTGAGGTCCTTGGCAATCCGGGTGTACCGAGCTTCCTTATGCGTGATCCTTCACACTTGTATGAGGTTGGAATGGCTTGAATGAAATCGAAAAGTGATGGATGTGGGTGTGTGGTTCTCGGCCGATCCAAGCAAGGGAGGGAGAGAAAGAGTTGATTTTGTTTAGTGGGTTATGTGAAGTGTTTAGGATCCAAGAGGTTTATTTATAAACCATTAAACTTGTTTAACCATAGGACCAAGTGCTTGCTAGATATGGGACACTTTGGATTAAAATAATCAAATTGTAAGGATGGTGTCCCCTAGAGGGAACCGATCGGTTACAAGGGGGGGAGGGTATTCGGTTCATTTCTAACTAGATAAGTTAAGTACTAGTTAAGATAAGTTAGGAGCTTATTTAGTGTATGATGTGTGTTGCATGTTATAATGGGTGTTAGGGTCCTCGGGGACCCTAACTGGCTCAGAAAAAGAAAAACAATGTCGTTGACAATATTCTTAGGTTCCGTGTAGAGTCCGGTTGTTCGGTTGGATATTACTCCGTTAAAGTGCTAAATTAATTCGTAACGTGTCCTATTTATATATTTTTTGTAACATTTTTAATTTCTAACACTTAGGAAATCATTACGGACTATTTAATGACTTTTCTGTACATTACTATTGTATTAACAGGCGCACGTAAATATAACACAGATATCAGAAAGCAGTTACGTAGTTCCACACAGTCGTCAAGCACATTAATTATTATTAATAAACTGTACGGTTACATGTAAATTTGAGGGTTGTCACAATATTTTTCATAAAAACACCCAGATACAGAGTCTGAACACGGGGTCGTGCTCACTGAACACGCCCTCGTGCTCAACAAAACCAGTCACTTTAATTCAAACGCCCAGATACAGATCCTGAACACGGGCTGTGTCCACTGAACACGGGGCCGTGTCCAGCCTCTGTTTCCGTTTTTATTTTTGTTTTCTGGTCTCGAGACTCTGTTGTGGTCTGCTGAGTGATTCTTATGGATCAATACTCAGGAGGCTATAACTACACCTATGAGGAGGATGATTACAGGGAAGATTATTGCACCATTTGTGGTGACCAGCACTCGGTTCAATATTGTGACTTATTTCAACCATCCACTTCATACACCTACTATGAGGAGCCCAGGTACGAGCCATCGACTTCATACACATCTTATGAAGACCCAAGGTATGAACCTCCCCCCTCATACTCATATTTTGAAGAACCAAGGTATGAGCCATCATACTCATACTTTGAGGAACCAAGATATGAGCCTCCACCTTCATATGCTTATTATGAGGAACCATGGCGTGAACAACCCACCTCATATGAGTATTATGAAGAACAAATTACGACCCTTATCCATCATATACTTACAATGAAGAACAATGGTGTGAACCATCTACTTCATATGAGTATTATGAGGAACCAAGGATCGAACATCCAGATTCAAGCTTTGAGGATCCTGATCCGTATTCTATCACCGACATAGCCGATAGGATAATAGAACACATTAAAACTATCGAACGTTGCATAAAAGAATCTCGCGCAAGGGAAGAGGAGTCCCGCGCAAGAGAAGGGTTAACTTGTAATAAAAAAGAGATAGTTGAAAATGTAAAAATGGAAGAACAAATAAGTGAAAAACCGACACATGAGTTAAACAACGAAAAAGGTGAGTCCGACAACGTTAAAATTCAAGAAGAGTCTAATTTTGAAAAAATAATCTCTTGTCACATTCTTTCAAAAATCATTGTTTAGTACCCACTCATGCTAAGTTTTTAAAAGAGTTGAACACTAACACTAAAATTGACGAAACGGTAAGCGTTAACTTAACAAATGATCAAACCTCGCTATAAAAGAAGACCCATTTGCAATCAACATTACACCGGTTCCATGTTTTTTTTTCAAAACTCCTTTATTAGTAATGTTACAATTGATAAAGATCTTTGTGTTAATGTAATGGCAAACTACATTTTCGAAAAATTAAGTATTAGTGATTTTTCTCCACTTTAAATACCCATTTTTCTATCTAATCGGAAAGTAATAAAATCAATCGGTATAGTTGAGGATGTCCTGGTCCAAACAAATCAAATGGTAATCCCAACCGATTTTGTCATCCTTGATGACGCTCCTCTAGTGTTGGGACGACCTTTTGTAAAAACCCACGAAGCTTTGAAAAACCAGAAGCGCAACAATCTATCTATTTAATTAGGGGCATTTAAAAAGAGTGTCGATCTTGAGCGTTCAATGAAATATCCATTCGGCAATAATGACCCCCTAATTGAAGATGAAGATGAACCACCCGATACAAGAGAAGAAATTGACCACTTTGTTGAAGAAGAGGTCGCCATAGAACAAACTTTTGTAGTTCTTGATCAAAATGAGCAACCAAATAAGGAGTCTCCTAAAGACCCACCTCTTGAGCTCAAAGAACTCCCAAAAGGTTTGGAATATGCTTTTCTAGACAAAGATGGTAAATTACCTGTAATTATTTCATCTAAATTATCTAGCTTAAAAAAAGAAAAATTAATTACACTTTTGAAAAAACACAAAAATGCGATCGCATGGAAGCTTGTAGATATTAAAGGAATAAGTCCTTCCATGTGCACGCACAAAATTTTAATGAATGATAACTATAAATCGGTAATACAACCCCAACGAAGAGTAAATCCAAATGTCCAAGAAGTGGTTAAAAACGAAGTCATCAAATTACTTGACGCCGGACTCATTTACCCAATCTCCGATAGTCCTTGGGTAAGTCCCGTACAAGTAGTTCTAAAGAAAGGATGTATGACGGTAATAACTAACGAGAAAAATGAATTAATACCAACGAGAACCGTCACAAGATGGAGGGTATGTATAGATTATAGGTGATTAAATGAAGCAACAAGGAAATATCACTTTCCTTTACCCTTCATTGATAAAATGTTAGAAAGATTATCCGGTCATAAATTTTACTGTTTCTTGGATGGTTTTTCAGGTTACTTTCAAATCCCGATAGCACCCGAGACCAAGAAAAGACAACATTTACATGTCCCTATGGAACTTTTGCTTATCGATGCATGCCATTCGGTCTATGCAATGCCCCCGTAACCTTCCAACGTTGCATGGTTATAGGTGATTAAATGAAGCAACAAGGAAATATCACTTTCCTTTACCCTTCATTGATAAAATGTTAGAAAGATTATCCGGTCATAAATTTTACTGTTTCTTGGATGGTTTTTCAGGTTACTTTCAAATCCCGATAGCACCCGAGACCAAGAAAAGACAACATTTACATGTCCCTATGGAACTTTTGCTTATCGATGCATGCCATTCGGTCTATGCAATGCCCCCGTAACCTTCCAACGTTGCATGGTGGCCATCTTCCATGACATGATAGAAAAGACAATGGAAGTCTTCATGGACGACTTTTCTATCTTTGGAGATTCATACGACCAATGCCTCGATAACCTTGAACGAATGATATCCCGATGTGAGGAAACTAACCTCGCCCTTAATTGGGAAAAATGCCATTTCATGGTAACAGAGGGAATAGTACTCGGTCACAAAATCTCAAGCGAGGGAATGGAGGTTGATCGAGCCAAAATAGACACTATTTCTCGATTACCACCCCCATCCTCCGTTAGAGCTATCAGAAGTTTCTTAGGCCATGTCGGATTCTATAGACGATTTATCAAAGACTTTTCTAAAATCTCAAGACCTCTAACAAAATTACTTGAAAAGATGCCCCTTTCATCTTTGACAAGGATTGCAACCAAGCATTTCTAACACTAAAGGAAATGCTAGTCAATGCACCTATCATGATAGCGCCAGATTGGAAATTACCTTTCGAAATCATGTGTGATGCAAGTGACTTTGGAGTTGGAGCTGTCTAGGGACAAAGAAAAGAAAAGCATTTTCACCCAATTTATTATGCTAGTAAAACACTTAACGATGCACAAGAAAATTACACAACAACCGAAAAAGAGTTACTAGCTGTGGTATTTGCTTTTGATAAATTTCGTTCTTATCTTGTTCTTTCTAAAACAATAGTCTATACAGATCATGCAGCCATTCGATATATCTTCAAGAAACAGGATGCTAAACCATGTTTGATTCGGTGGATTCTACTCCTTCAAGAATTTGATATTGAAATCAAAGACAAAAGAGGAGCAGAAAACACCGCAACAGATCATCTTTCGCGCTTAGAAGACCCAGCTTTGGAGGCAACCAGGGACGAGCAAATAAATGAAAATTTTCCAACGGAGTCCTTGGAGATGGTGGAGTACAGAGAAGAACCATGGTACGCCGACTACGCTAACTACCTAGCTAGTGGTATAGTCGCAAAAGGTTGGCCACATCATCAAAGAAAGAAATTCTTTGTGATGTGAAGAATTATTTTTGGGAAGATCCTTATCTTTTCAAAATGTGTGCCGATCAACTCATCCACCGATGCATACATGGTAGTGAAGCAAGAAGAATTCTCCGCCACTGTCATAAAGGTCCATACGGAGGACATCATGGTGCCGCTAGTACCGCATGAAAGGTATTCGATTCAGGATTTTATTGGCCAACCATTTACAAAGACGCCCAAAGTCTTGTCAAAACATGTGATGCTTGCCAAAGAACAGGTAATATTTCTTTCAAAAACGAAATGCCACAAAATGGCATTCTTGTGTTGTGAAATTTTTTATGTGTGGGGACTCGACTTTATGGGACCTTTCCCACCGTTAAAAGGAAACAAATATATACTTGTGGCAGTAGATTACTTGTCTAAATGGGCCGAGGCTGAGGCACTTCCAACAAATGATGGAAGAGTCGTGGTAAGATTTCTGAAAAAATTATTCTCTCGTTTTGGAACACCTAAAGCATTAATAAGTGATAGAGGTACCCATTTTTGTAACCATCAACTTGAAATTTTTTTAACAAGATATGGGGTCTATCATCGGGTCTCAACGGCATATTACCCTCAAACAAACGGACAAGCCGAAGTGACTAATAGAGGTTTAAAATGAATACTCGAAAAAACCATAGGGTTAAATAAAAATGAATGGGCTGATAAATTAGATGACGCTTTATGGGCTTTTCGAACTGCTTATAAAACCACAATAGGTACAACCCCATATAAGCTCGTCTATAGAAAAAGTTGTCATTTGCCAGTAGAAATTGCATACAAGGCCTACTGGGCAATTAAAAATGTAAACTTAGATTTAGAATTTGCCGGTAAAAATCGATTTTGTCAATTAAATGAATTAGACGAACTAAGGAATTATGCATACTCTAACTCCGAAATTTATAAGGAAAGAATGAAAAATTTGCATGATAAACACATTAAACCTAATGAATTTCGAGTAGGAGATCAAGTTCTATTGTTTAATTCACGACCTCGATTATTTCCTGGTAAATTAAAGTCTAGGTGGTCAGGACCTTTTTCCATCACCCATATTTTCCCTCACGGTGCAGTAGAAATTAAATCTCGGAATGGAATTCCATTCAAAGTCAATGGCCAACGGCTGAAGCTCTATCAAGGATTCATTGAGGATGAGGAGGAAGAAATCTCACTTCAAACGATCGAAGAATGAAAGCATCAACATCATACCTGGTAAGTTGCGAACAAGCAGGATGACATCTAAATCGGTAAGTCTTCTAGCCAAGTTTTTAGGAAACAGGGCACTCACACGAGCACTTAAAAAAAATCAAAATTGCCCGCCCACGGGGCCGTGTCCGCGCAACTATCGGGATAAAACCCCTTTTTCATAACAGTTTCTTCATTCCACACGCCCCGTTTCCCCGAAAACTCTCTGGTTCAGGCCATTTTTCTGCAAGATTTCAATGTCTCCTCTACTTCTAACAACATCAAGGTATGATTCTATCATTATTGGTAGTTAGATTAAGCATTTGCATGTAGTTTAACATCAAAAATTTGGGGAAAATCTAGGGTTCTTGAACTTCATCCGGATCGAATCTCAAATTTTTGCTTTAGATATGTTAGCGTTAGTATAGATACATGTTAAAGGAAGTAAATCAACTTGTAGTGTTTGTAAATTTGCCCGATTTCTCACAAAAACCCCAAACCCTTGTTTTTGAACCGAAAAAGATAAAATTGAAGGGGTAAACGGTTTGTTTTGGGAAAAACGGCACTTGGGGTTTCATTTTCGGGGAAAACCACCCCTACTGGACCAAAAATTTTCAAGTTTTCGGGAACAGGTCGAAAAATGGGATTTTTGGGAAACAGACGTCTGGACACGGGGTCGTGCTCGCTGAGCACGGGGGCGTGTCCAGCCAATTTCAGACCAACTCGGGGCGTGTCCGCTGAATACGTGGCCGTGTTCAGCCGACTGTTTTCAGTTTTCTCCGAAAATCTCACTGTTTCGTGCTAATTGTTTGGTGTTTCCTTTCAGATGGCCAAGAAATTCACTCGGTTTAATGCAAATGAGTTGGATGCTAAAGCAAGATACGACGTGCTTCGAACCAGGCCGGAGGAATACCCACGACAAGTATGCATGGATCTTCTAGGAGCAGTGAACCAGCTTGACCGATTTAACAACCTAGTCACCGGCCCACTAAGAGCCGCCCTATGCACTCGACTTCGCTCAGTCCATGAATATAACCTAGAATTCTACAGCACATTCGCGTTTAAAACAAGAGCCGACCCATTTGATAATGATGGGGTAGAATTCCGGTGTAGGGGGACTAAGTACTCAATTTCGGTATCACAGTTTGGGTCTATAGTTGGGTTGTATGCGGAGGAAGATGTGGGGGATGAAGAAAACACCGGAGGTTTACGTGAAATACCAGAAAACCAACGCCAGGCTGCTTGGGCGCAAATAGGAGAAGGCAACTACAATCCAAGCAGCACTAAGAGCACTAATTTGAGGGACCCTCTTTATCGTTATATCCATAGGGTCCTCACTTACTCTCTTAGCCAAAGGCACGACAGCAGTGGCGTTGTAGGGTTAAGAGATCTGGTGGTCCTTCATTGCATTCATACCCGCACCAACCTTGACGTTCCATACCTCCTGCTCCAAAACATGCATTGGAACCAGCTTGCTACTCCCCCGACCCCTATCTTCTTTGGGGGGTGGATATACCGTCTCTTCAAAAATTTTGTGAACATGCCCAGGTCTTTCCAAAAGAGCCCATGTTTGGGAAGAGTGGACATAGCCATCTGCCGCTCCATGAACCTGATTTATGAAGCAGAAGACGGGACGGTTAGCTTCCAAAGAGTCCAGGGGCATGCTTCGAACCCGCAAGAGGCACTCGTCTTACACGCTCCACATTTCCAACCTCCTCCTCAGTACCATTACCAGCCCTAGGGTGATCCGGGCCAATCCTCCTCTCAAGGATGCGGTTTTCCTAACTTCCAAAGTTTAAATGATTTATTGCAGGAAAACCTCATGTGCACCAGGAACACCTACAACATGGCCAGTAACACGTACACCCGATTCGGAGCAATTGATAGAAACATATTCGACATACAGGATGACATTGGGAACATCCGGGAGTACATGGCGGGGCATGGAGGAGATGATGATGATGAAGACGAGGATAAGGATTGATCGAGGGGAGTGGAGGTAGGAGCAGCTGGTTGAAGGTCTCACAGGTTAACCCCCTTATCTCATGAACAATTTTCGGCCTGCATGCCGTGTGTTGAACAATTTACTTTCCTCTAACACTTTTTACTTTTCTGCATTTTCTTTATTTTAACTTTGTGGTATGGATGTTTGAACAATGGTAATTTAGGTTGCTTGTAATGGTTTGGTGTAGTGTTTATTGATAAAACAGGTACATAAGAGGCTTAGAGTACTAAACATTAGTACTACTAAAGCCGGGACAGCAAAACCGAAGCCAGAAACCTGTTTTACACCTTTGCAGATTGTCTACACGGGGTCGTGTCCAGCCGACACGCCCCCGTGCCCATTGCCCCAGACCTGCTGTTTGTCAAAATTCTGCAGATTTTTACCAGACACAGGGTCGTGCCCAGCCGACACGCCCCCGTGTCCACCTTCTGTAAGTTCTCGTTACTGGCACTCTGACCATGGGGTCGTGTTCACCCAACACGGGGTCGTGTCCAGACGCCCAGTAACATAAATTTTTGCTTTTTCACATCTTTTTACACATTCAATCAACCTAAAAACTTGTTTTTGGGACACATTGAGGACAATGTGTAATTTAAGTGTGGGGGGGATGCTAAAACCTTGAATCTAGCATGTCCTAATTACAAGCCTTATACAAAACGCTATTGGAACCGCTAAACACCCCAAATTTTTTCAACAATTTTTCATTTTTTTTACTTGTCTAGGTTTAATTTGGGAATTTCAAGTTCTAAAAAAAGGTTATACTTTTACAAATTTACAACCGATAGCGTCGTGATAAAAAGAACCAACATAAGAAAATTATGAAACGGCATGACAAATCTAGTTAAAATTTGATTATATATACTTGATCACATAGAAAACTCATTCCCACAAAAAGTGAGTTTTGATCCTTTATTGAGCATACAAATACACATCTTTAAACTAAATGCTCATTTTTCGTTTCTTGTGAGAATAGCCGCTTGGTTTCTGTGACAACCCTCATAAATCCAGGTATCCGTACAATTAATTAATATTGATTTATGCTTAATGACTGTGCTTAATTACAATTGATGATATAAACTGCTTTCTGATATCTGTATCATACATACATGTGCATCACATTTCATACTGTCACACCATTCATCACATACAAACTTTAGTGACATAAACGATGCACAAAGCACAGTTAGCACAGTTAACGGATAACTCAGAAAACATGCTGACAATGTCAGTACATAGACAGACAGTGTTTTGAGACCCCGTAAGGGCCAGAGACAAGGTACTACACTAGTATGGAGTGTAGGGAACTAAGGACCATAAAACTGCTTCACTAGGTGATAGTTTAAGTGCCGGAAAGTGCCTAAAACCCACTAAAAGTGCAGAATTCTGCATTAATTAGCAAAAATCAGCATTTTAACATGCTAGTAACATGCAAAAATATGGCAAAATGGTCCTGTATGTTTTCCTAAGTGTCGGGAATTAAAAGTGTCACAAAAGGGTACTTAATGAACACTAAACGGAATAACTTGACACTTTAACGAACCGGTATCTAACCGAACAACCGGACATTACCCGAAACACCAAAATATTGCTAGAAGCATTGTTTTACTTTTTCTGAGCTAGTTATGGTTCCCGAACACCCTAACATACTACATAATGCAAGATACACATAAAACACTAGACTTTACACTTAACACCCTAGCTAATTACCCACTTATCTTTACAAGTAACAATTAACCCCCCCCCCCTTCCTTGTTTACGACCCAAGGGATGGCCCCACCTCAAGATTTCTTCAATCTCTCTAAATCCTTCCATAATCTTCTCTTGGATATGATGAGATTTGAGTGTACTTTGGGAAGCATTAGAACCTTTGGATAAAACTCTAAGTTGGTTATAAGTACACAAGATCACACCTTCATCTTCTCACCATAACTCTCACTCTCTCCCTCATAAAGCTCTCGACCGAACACCCTACACCCATACCACCATTGTTTCATTTCAAGTCCAATCATTCCAAGCTCATCTTGAGGTGTAAGAATGTCACTAACGAAGCTTGGAGCTTGTGGATCATCAAGGACCTCTTCCGTTTGCTTTTATCCACTCCATTTTCATCATTGTTCTTCCCTAGATTAAAGCTAGTAGTAAGGCTCTCACAACCCTTGTTATTTCATATTTATAATGGTTAAAAGATATGTATTATGATGCAAATAACAAGAACACTAAAAGACATAATCTTGAATCTTGAACAAAAGCCTAACATATGATGAAACATGGACAAAATGATGTTGTTTAGTATATGTATGTTGCTTGCTTGTTGATTTCTTGAGATGATGATGTTAATCATCACATGGAGCTTGCTAGATGGTGATTAAACACATAATCTAGCAAATGGGAGGGTGATTATGTAACAACATAGGATGATCATCTTCTTGTGTAAACATGAACTTGATAAATGAAATGGTTTCTTGAAAAATAATAAACAAAGTAAGCTAGTAAACCTATAGATTCAAGATTTATGAATGATTTACCAAGAAAACGAAGTTCAAAGTATGATTTTTAGAAGATCATGGTTTTTACTTAAACCTACACTATTTTTAGTGGAAAAACAAGTGTAGAAATACTAGAGAAACAAGAAGATGTTATAAATAAACATTTTTGTAAAATATGTTTACAAGTTGTAAACACCTAGTTTCTTTAAGAATGAGATTTTTAGAGGAATAAACACACTTTAAAGGGTAACTAAACCCACTAAACACTTTACCAAGTTACTACAAGTTTTTACGAAAACTCAAGTTCATGATCTTGGTATAGATAGCTTGTTTTTGCACTTGGTAAGTATAATAATGTTTAGGGTTGATTGTTGATTATTGTGTGATGTTTTTTTTGAAAAGAAAATGATATGCTAAATAGCATGGACACCTCCATTTTCAAAGGGAACTATGGCAAAATTTTCAAACAATACAAACACTTAGAAAATATTTTCTAAACAAGTGTTTACAAGTATGTTTTAAACTATGTTTTTCATTATAAACTTTGCCATAGGTTTTGTTACAAAAATACGAAGTATCGGAGGTTGGTTTTTGTAAATAAAAATGGATAAATATATATTTTATATTAAGACACTTGTGTGAATATTTGTATACTTTATGGAATAGTTATATTATTTTAGGGTAAAATAATATAACTTACAAATACCAAGAATTTACAACTCCAAAATAATACCAAAAATCTCTCGGGATAAATACATAAGTTACACGCTTATATTGTGAAACCAAACCCAAGAACGTAACTTACAAAATACTCCGGAAAATACCGTTACAAATATAATTTTGGTAAACATTATTTTGGATACGGAAGACATGAAAATATGATTTTTATTACTAGTACAAAGTTATATCATATTTCAACAAGGGGAAGAAAATATATTATTTTTGGGAGATAAAAATATATTTTCCTAGAATATTAGAAGATATATGATTTTTTGGAAAAATATATATTTTCTTGGAATACATTAATTTTGACAAATAAATTATATATATTTTCTAAGTGAGACTTAAAAATATATTATCCAAGACTACAAATATACATGTATGAAATACCCCCACCCTTGGGAAAGAAATATGGAAATAAATACATGAGAATTATTAATACAGAAATATTGTTTAACGATTATTCCAAAAATTAAATATAATTTAAAGTTAAAATAATTATTATTTTAACAAGTGATTATAACTTGGAATAATATTGGGAAACATCAGAAATGTAACTCCAAAACATTAATACTAAGCAAAGGCACGACCCGTTCGTCTAATAGACGTTAGTACACTGTAGGTAGTCGTGGTTGCTGACTGAGTTTGAGTTACGAGCTGAGGACGCAATACTGTGAGTTCATGTCCCCCTTTTCTCTAAACTGTTTTGTTTATTACTTCGGGGGTGAAATACATGTTACAAAAGGATTACATACAATACTATTGGTATGGTTAGCCTAGGAAAGAACCATAGATCATGTGATTGGGTAGGCGGATACTTGGGACCATTAATCCTCGTATAAGGACCAAGGGGCATGAGTGATAGATCAATTTGGGTGTAGCGAGCCCACACCCATGAGGCCAGGGTGGCCCATAGTGGTGACTATGTCTTCCAGCCGGAAGCCCGGTACAACTTTGCTAGGTTTGAGTCTTCCTACACCATCACACATATCAGTGGCCTTGCAAACCATTGGTAATCTTTTCCTTGTTTGCTATCATACCGGGACTATCATACTTACACTATTTACAAAGGTTTGTACATACTCACAAACACATGAACTCGGTCAACTTTTGTTGATATTTTTAAACTACATGTATTTCAGGGAACTAGTGGATCTGGCAAGTGTTGCATGTTTTTCAAGCTGCGCCGTGAATAAGAGATGTTATCCATGGTTGTTGAGTTTAGGAGGTGTATCCTATTCCTGGACGGGATACATGTTTCTAAACTCAGGTTTTATTTAAAGTCTTTTGTGGAGTCTTTATGAACTCGGTTGAACATGTCATGGTTTGTAACTTAATTTGGTGTCGATTTTTTCAAGACAAGTATGTTGTGGTATTTTCTAAACTTAATTAATGGATGAACATCTCATGTTGTTTTTATCATATAGCGTTGTTATGATTGAATGCTATGGTATTAAGAAGTCACACCAATAACCCACGCTTCCGCAAAAGTCAGGGCGTGACAGCTTGGTATCAGAGCTTCGATCGTAGCGAACTAGGATTCTTTCTCGAGTCTAGACTACGATCACTAGGGCTCTCACGAACATGTTTTCAAAACATATTTCCATTGCATACACAAAGCGTCCAGATTCATGAAACAAACATTTTTACAAATAAAAGACACAAAATACATTTCAAAGAATTCAATTATATTTCAGTCTGAGAGACTGGGGAGTTAGTCTGAGAGACTAGCTGGGTAGTGCAGTCTGAGAGACTGAGGAGTTAGTCTGAGAGACTAGCTGGGTAATTAAGTCTGAGAGACTGGGGAGTTAGTCTGAGAGACTAGCTGGGTAGTGCAGTCTGAGAGACTGGGGAGTTAGCCTGAGAGGATGGGTAGTTCAGTCTGAGAGACTGTGAGGTTTAGCCTGAGAGGCTGGGTAGTTCAGTCTGAGAGACTGGGTGGATTAGCCTGAGAGACTGGGTGGTTCAGTTTGAGAAACTGGGAGGTTTAGTCTGAGAGACTAAGTAGTTCAGTCTAAGAGGCTGGGTGGGATAGTCTTGGGAAGACTAGGATGAATACATGCATACATTGTTACTACTTACATGCTTATTTGATGACTGTTGATATATGTGCATATGTTGTGATTGTTTTGTTACAGACATTACCATGTCATCTTCAGAGAGTGGAGTATCCGACACCATTGATCCCATAGCTATCACTTCGGATGATGAGATCATCCCTGCACCCGAGGTTCCTATCTCCGATTCGGAGAGTGATCCAGAGATGCTTTCAGATGATACTGACGATTTTCAGCCTTTCGCCTTACCAGATCTTGGCGATATTATACCGCTAGCTGATGGTTTTCCTGATGGGGATCTAACTCTTGTTCAGATCCCTGCTCCTTTTCCTCTTGCTGCTTTTCCCCTTGAGGATCTACCTTTTGATGCTATGTTTGAGGATGACATCGATCTTTTTATTGAGGGTCCCCCTGAGGAGGCCCAGGATGATGGAGTTCCAGTCACCGATGTCATTGTTGTTCCACTTGTTGACGTTCCTATTGCTGAGATGTCTTCTGATCATTCAGACCCTGATTCATTCGAGTCAGTGTCTTCCAGTACCTTACATGCATTGGGATTACAGCGATATCCCACCGACTCTGATTCGGACACAGCTATGTCCGCCGTACCTATTGGTCCACACGACGATGATCAGGATTTTGAGTTTGATGACGAGTTTGACCCTGTCTTTCCACACGATTTTGACCCTGATCATGAGATTGAGTTTGTCCCCGATGATCAGCCTTTTGAGGCACCTGTTGATCCTGATTTCGATCCTGAGCAGGAGATTGATTTTATTCCTGCTGAGCAGCCCATTGATGCACCTGTCATTCCTGACATGATACCCGCTGATTTTGAGTTAGCCCCAGTTGATCCTGAGCCTGGGATTGTACCTGGGCCCATACCCGCTCACGATCCTTTACCTGAGCATGATCTTGCACCTGCCGATGTTCCAGTTGTTGCACCACCTTTGCCTGACCCGATCCCTGTACTTATCGATCATGCTCCTTTTGCAGCGCAGATTGACCCCAGATATGCACACACCCGCAATGGGTGGATCGAGTATGACGACGACTTTCCTCCTTCTGTTAGACCTGTCACTCCCCCACCTGCACCTGTACATGAGCCCGTTGATATTGCTCCATTTCACCCACAGGTGTCAGACATTCACCGCACAGATCTACCAGTCACATTTCTTCAGGATATCCCTCCTCCCCATCCAGGGGAAGGACCATCGAGTCAGCAGCCCGGTCATATACCTCCTGTGTCAGCAGCCGATCATTTCATGCCACAGTTTACACACACTGCTCCTTTTGTTTCTGCACCCACAGGCGAGCCACTGCTTTGGTTTTCGCCCAACACGATGCCTGTTACTGATCCATACCATCCCTTCCACATCGGGTACATGAGGTATGATGTGCTTTTGTCATTACAGCTCCAGCAGGATATGTTGAGTCGTAGGGTCACGGAGCTGGAGAGGATCCCGCATCCTCCACCTGGTACTGGTCCATCACAGTTTGCTGCTCCACTATTGCCTTACCCGGATTTTGGTATTCGATTTCTTACTATGGAGTAGCAGATTAGCTGTTTGTTACATCTCGTCCATACACTCGAGGAGGAGTTAGCGCGTATGCGCCGTTTGCTTTTCATTCCTCCACCTCCTCCTCCACCGCCATCAGCTTAGCTGTTTTTGGTTTTATGCAGGTAGCATACATTTGGTGAGAGTGCAGCTATTGAGCCAGATTGCACAACCTTTTGGGAGACCACACTTTGACTTTTGACTTTTGATTATTGTAGTTGGTAGACGTTTTGGACAAGGGTGATGTGACCCTTAGTCTCTTTTAATGTATGATACAATTGTGAAACTTATAAACTGTACTTGTGGTCTTGATATATGAAAGCTCAATCACAGCATTCTCATTACATGCATTGTTGAATTACTTGTTTACGTTGTGATTGGGATGTTAGTAAGTAAACACATAACATACAAGAGGATACAAATGATAAAAGATATTATTCAGTGTTTACTTGCGTTGATAAATGTTATTACATACGTATACTATATGCTTATATACATAAAACCTGACCTATACAATCTTCTTATAGAAGATGCCTCCACGAAGAGAGATTCGATTGCCCACTACTGAGGCCGAGTTACAAGAACGTATTTCACGAGCCATAGCAGATTACTAGGCCTCACGCGCTGAAACTAGCGGGGGTACCTCGAGGAACAACCCTCCCCATGGTAATGTTTAAGTCGCTTGAGACACATTACGTTACATTTGGATTTTTCCATGTGCGTTAGCTAATGCTTTTTGCAAATCACGTTACATATACAGGCTGTACCTTTAAGCAGTTCTTAGACTGTAAACCGCTGAATTTCGACGGCACCGGGGGTGCTGTGGCCTTTGTTAGATGGACAGAGAAGACCGATTCGGTGATAAGAATGAGCAAATGCGCACCAGAATAGCAAGTCACCTACATCTCCGGATTGTTCATAGATGGAGCGCTTTCCTGGTGGAATCTCCAAGTCCAAACTCTGGGAGAGGTAGCAGCATACGCTTTGACTTGGAATGAAATGAAGGAGCTCATGCGAAAGAAATACTGCTCCAGGGCTGAAATCCAAAAGTTAGAAACTGAATTTTGGAACCTCAAGATGGACTGCCCGAAAATTGCGGAATATGTGCAGAGATTTCACGATCTATCTCACGTGGTACCATATATGGTTACTCCGGAATTCAAGCTCGTTGAGCATTTCATTTGGGGGTTGGCGCCTCAGATTATGAGTATGGTAACAACGTCAAAACCTCCAACACTTACCGAAGCCATTGATCTCGGCGTGGCACTTACTGAAGAAGCAGTCAGGTTAAATAAGTTTTCGATCTCTGATCAAAAGAAGAAGGAGACTCATGTTGAGTCATCCGGTGAGAACAAACGGAAGTTCTCCAACTTTAAGAAAGGTACCAGCAGTGCAAACAAGAAGGATGAGACAAACGCACCGGCCAAGGCCAAGGGAAAGGGGTATATGGGCACTTTGCCCAAATGTGATGCGTGTCAGTTGCATCACAATGGATGATGCCGAGCGGGAAAATATGAATCTTGTGGAAGAGTTGGTCACTCGAAAGAAACATGTTGGGTTGGTACTGGCCGTGGTGGCCAAAGGGGTTTTGGTAACAACAACCGTGGAGCGAATAATAATCAAGGAGGAAATGGCGGTAACGGAAATCGTGGTAATATTGGGAATCAAGCTGGTAATGGAAACCTTGGAGCGAATAATAATCAAGGTGGTAATGGGAACGGTAATGGTCGAGGACCAGGTTGTTTTAATTGTGGAGACGTGGGGCATTTCATGAGGGAGTGCCCAAAGCTCAATCAAGCGCATGGAAGAGTCTTCAACATCGGTGCGAGGGAAGCACGCCAAGATCCAAATGTGGTCACTAGTACATTCTCTATCAACCAACGCTTTGCATCTGTATTATTTGATACCGGAGCCGATTATAGTTTTGTATCCTTGAATTTAAGAATACACTTGGGTTGGTAGCCAGTAAGCTAGACATTCCATATTCGATAGAATTAGCTAATGGGAAGCTAGTAGAAGCAAATGAAGTTATTAGGGGTTGCGTAATAGAGCTTGGGGAGCACGAGTTTACACTGGATCTGCTACCAGTTGAGTTGGGAAGCTTCGACGTGTGATCGGAGTGTCGCGCTCCGGTCAAAGATAATATTTATAAACCCAAATTACCCTTAACAATGTGTTAGCGGTAGTAAGGGGTCGAACCACGAAGAGTATGTGGTTTGTGTGTGGATTCGAATGAATTAAAACAATTGTCACGATATATGAAGCTTGCTAGAATAATTTTGTGTTTTCGTTTAATTGAGAGATATGATTTTTAACTAAATGAATTGATGAGAATGATTAACGACTACTACTTAACGATTGCAAGAAAAATGGTTACTAGAACAATAATGATAAAAAGGAATCACACCCGGTTTCGGTAATTGTTAACCTAGAATTTCTACAAGTTTTAGTTTCAACTCAAATGCATTCGATTAACGGATTTAGTGTACCGTGACTTAGGTGCTACTAGCTATCAACGTCCCGAAGAACGGACAAAAAGACATTTTGTAATCAACACAAGTAAATCCTAACAACGACAATGTACAATCACATATCACCATTTCGCAAAGTCATAACTTTTAACATCGTTCGACAATTCACGAATTCGTAACAAATGTAATACTATTGTCAAAAGTTTCAAAAACCAAACACAAATTGTCACTAAGATGAAACAAGAACAATTCGAAACACTAAAATCAACAACTACCTACACCGGGGTGAAACCGAGATGATTAGCCGCTCATGGTTGATAAAGCTTGATCACCGGAAGTTTGGAACACGAATGATGTCATTTTGAAGTTTGTAGGATGAAGGAATGATGGATAATTAGGGTTTGTAGATGAAGATGGTGAATAGATGGAGAATTAGGGTTATGGAGGAATTGGGGATTTGTGAAGAATATTGATGGTGATTCTTGATGATGATGATCTTGATTCGGTTGATGTCGTGATGAAGAAGATGGAATGGTAGGTGAATAAGGCTCCAAGAACAAGTTTCAAACTCTCCCACAAGTGTAACTTACGAGTTTAATGGCTCCCCAACCAATTAGAATCGTTCCAAACAACCCAAACACCAAACTTCGCGTTTCAGCAAACTACAACCCGTCGCCGACGCCCTGGAGCCCGTCCCCGACGGCCTCCAGATCTCTGAAATCCATCTGACGGCTTGTTTGGCTGTTTACGGGCACTTTTTGACGACGGGACTTTCTAGAGCCCGTCGGCGACGGCCTAGAGCCCGTCCCCGACGACCTCTAGTTTTTCCTGTTTTTTCCAAAACTGTTTTCTTCATAACTTCTTCGTTATAGCTCCGTTTTACTCACCGTTTTCGCCCACGTACTCGTAATTCAGCCCTCTATCATGCCATCTTCCAATATATTCATTTTAAATCCATTAACATTCCCAAAACACATCCAATCTTCTTGACTAACCAGATTTTGTTCATTTCACATCCCCGGTTGATCCGATTCACGTCCCGGTGCTCCGTTTAGCTCCCGATTAGCTCCTTAAACTCTTTTAGACCTGTAAAACACGAATCCCATTAAAAGTAGGCTATTCAAGATTAAAAGCTATGTAAAAACATCAACTTTAGCACAAACGATAACCAGTTTTCGACCACGTATCACATCCCCACACTTGTCTTTTGCTTGCCCTCAAGCAAATCTGTTTTTCACTTTCACGTGGGTCGAACAACGAATACACTTCCCATTCCCGAGACGAAGGTTAAGGTCTATTGTCATACAAAAGTTCAAACCTTTTACAATTTATAACATATTTAACGATAAAGTGAGCATTCACATATACAATGGTTATTCAAGATTAACCCGCCCGTAAAACTAGCAAGTCATGCATATCCCTCACAATGTTCTCTCCACTCGGCTTATAATTCGGCTAATGTATATAATGTATTAGCACTTCAATCAATTAATCGCTCAAAACCGGTTAGAACACGTACCCGCATAGGCTTGCAACTCAATCATTCTCCACCACCGATCACGAATACTAAGCACAAGTCAAAAGGTCTTTGAAGGGTTTTAACGGGGCTAGGCTAAGGGTAGGGAATAGAACATTTTAAAGTGGCTAAGGTGATGAAAATTCGATTTTTATTACAACGCAACTATTCTAAACTCAAGTAAACTATAACATCACTCCAAGGCAACGATTTTCGCCTTTTATTCAATAACTAGAAACACATATTTTTGGATTTTTCTCAATGATTTTTCATTTTTTTTTTCACGACATTTTCTGATTTTTTTTATATATATAAATCACAACTATACAATTTAAACTCCTATAATCGAATTTTCATCACACGGGTTTAAAAAAGAAAAGGCTTATGGTTATGGGCTAAATGGGTTGTCAAATGAAAGGTTTAGGCTCAAAGTTGGCTACTTGGGGATAATTTTTAGGTAAGGATATAAAAATGGTGTAAAAAGAAAAGGTTTACCTAATGCCTTAATCATTCTTGTGCTTGTATTCGGTCTATGGTCTCAAACGTATCAAAAGTTGCAAGTTCTACAATACGCGACTAATGGTCCACTCAAACAAAGAAACATGTAAATGTAAATCTATGATATAAAAGTGGCTCAAACCTCACGTATAAGGGTATGATATGTGATATGCATAAAATGCTAGTTCCTTAGGCGAATTATTCCCAAATAACCACCCGCTAAATACCCGTTATGCTTATTAATTTGAACTTGACCATGACAAAAGACCAAATGGGTTGTGACATCCCTCGTTGACTTGGTTACTTGTGCTTTTAAGATCGCTTTTGAAAAAAGAATTTTTGAAAATTTTTTTAAATTTTCCCCCATCCCCACACTTGAGGTAAACATTGTCCTCAATGTGTAGAATTTAAATGAACGGGTCAAAATCGAAAACTTTTACTACTCTCCCATCCCCACACTTGAGGTGAACATTGCCCTCAATGTGTAAGAACTAGAGTTTTTGAAACGCACAAGGGATGTGACACGACTACCCTTCCCAAAATTTCACCCCGGAAAATAATATACAAAATACATTCCACTTATTACTAACTAAGAATCAAAGTAAAAAAGAAACACATGCACCTGATTTTTGTCGCTTGATACTCATATCTCTTTCGTCTCTTCATAAAAACGGTTGTCCCGCGAACATGTACCTACAAATTCTAATCCTTGTGTAGAAGCATGCTTCTCACAACCATCAAAATTTGTTAGTTACCTAGTTCTACCCTTTTTATGAACACATTACCAAGCCATGCGTTATTTCACTTCGATTTATGTGGAAAATAATTTACAACAACAACAAACCTAACTCACTTTCGTAGGAATCACGGCGGCATTTAGCATATGCACGCAAGCCCTTTAAACCTCCCGATAGCTCGGGAGGACGAGCAGGTCTCGTGAGGGTTATATAGGGAACACACCCACAACGTTCATTTATCTACTAAAACGAAATAATAGATTATACAACAACAATTACAACAGAACTACGGAGAAAAACTAAAACTAACTAAAACTAACTATAAAATGTATACAACAACAATTAACTTACCACCTCATGGTGGTCGAATGGAGTGCTTGCCGCTCACAAACTCATCGAAATCACCCACCGGTGATTCATGCCATTTGTTGCCAAATGGTCCAAACTTCCTCACCTCCTCTTCCTTCTTCTTTTCTAGAGGTGACTTTTTCGCCTTCTTTTTCTTGACCGTTTTCTTCCTTGTTTCTCCAAACCTACCAACCATAGCACACACCTTTTTGTTTGGATTCATATCCTTTTTAGGACACTTATCCTCACCGAGCGGGTTAGTGAAATTTGGAAAAACATTTAAATTTAATTCCCGGTCCCCAAACTTCATGCTTACCGTTCCCGTTGCACAATTTATTATGGCATTAGCAGTTGCCAAGAACGGTCTACCCAAGATAACTACCGGTTGGGTGTCCCCAACACACCCAACATAGTCTACTACCAAAAAGTCAACTGGGTAGTAGCAATCATCCACCTTAACAATCACATCCTCCACCATCCCCCTTGGATGCGTGGGACTCTGATCGGCTAATACCACGGGAGTATCAAATTTTTTTAATGGACCAAAATCATATTGGTCATACAAACTCCCGGGCAAGATGCTCACACAAGCTCCAAGATCTAGGAGCGCCCTCTCAATTTTAAATGTTCCAATTTGAATTGGAATAAGAGGGTCTCCCGGATCTTGAGCTTTTTGGGGAAGGGCACTCGATAAAACGGCACTCACATGAGATATCAAATCAACCGGTTCGGGTAATTTGTTGTGCGGTTTTTCGATGCTTAACTCCTTTAAGCATTCCACATGAGCCGGAACCTTTTTAATGTCATCTAGTAACGGTAAATTAATTTTAGCTTGCTTAAAATTTTCCCACCCCTCGTCCTTCGGTGAGCACCGTTCTTCACTTTTCGATGCATTAAGCGGGTTAAATTGATTTAAACAATTTTCACAAAAAGATTTTTAGTTATATTTTCAATTTTACTTTGTGAAGTTGTTTCTTGTTCATTTTCAATTTCCGGCTCATCATTTATATTTTCCACTACACCATCAACTAACTGTGGTGGTGGAATGCTTTCAACACTACAAGCTTCATCATTTAAAAGAATACTTACCGCGTTAACGCGTGCATTCCTCACGTTGCTTGTGCTTGAACCTTGATGCTTCGGGTTCACTGTAGTGTCACTTGGGAGCTTTCCCATGCTTCCCCTCATTTGAGCCATTTCCTCTGCAAGTTGGCCCACTTGTTTTGCTAATGCTTCATGCGATTTATCCCGAATTTCATTCTCTTTCTTGGACTCTTGCATCATCGAAAGCATTACATCCATCTTTGCATTCAAATCACCACCACCTCCTTGATTATTCGTTGACCCGTGACCATCTTGGTTGTAACCTCTTTGGCGAGTTTGGTGCGAATACCCACCTTGATTTCCCGATTGGAAATTCGGGTTCATTTGGTTGGAGGAATTACCATACCTAAAGTTAGGATGGTTCCTCAACCCGGGGTGATAAGTGTTGGAGTTCATGTCATATTGCCTTTGGTCGCCATATACTTGATTCACCTCCACAGTGGCTTGACAATTCTCGGACCGGTGACCGATGTCTCCGCATTCCTCACATACGGAGTATTGCACCGCATTCACTTCTCTTTTCTTCATGCGAGCCAACTCCCGCTCTAACGTTTCAATTCGATCCTTAGAATTCACATCACGATCGGGCCAAGACCTTGAGGTGGGATGCTTTTTGGCTCGGTCAGCCGACTCTTTCGCCTTTGATCTCTTGCTCATTCTTTCCAAGAATTCCCAATCGTCGTCTTCGTGATTGCTCAAGAGTGTTCCATTGCTTGTTGACTCAAGACGGTTCCAAGTTGTGTCATCCAAACCCCGTACAAAACATTTCACCAACTCCCACTTTTCTATTTGGTGATGTGGGCATCTCCTCATCAACTCCTTGAATCGGGTGAATGCTTTATGTAGTGGTTCACTCGAAAGTTGGCGAAACGACCGAATTTCATCTCTAGCATCGTCGGTCTTTGCCATGGAATAGTATTCATCCAAAAATGCTTGTTGCATTTGTTCCCAAGTTCGAATACTATTGGCCGGAAGTGTGAGGAACCACTGTTTTGCCTTGTCTTTCAAAGAGAATTGAAATAACCGAAGCTTAACTTCCTCTAGTGCGAAATTGTGCCCCCCAATAGTATTACAAATGGAAGAGAACTTCGTCAAATGCGTGTACGGTTCATCATTAGACCTCCCATTGAAGTGGGGAAGTATATTGATGTAATGTGGTTTACAATCAAACATTCTCCTTTCGCACACTATCGGAGAGTCATTCTCGGTCACTATCGGTCGGAAACGGTCATTTACTCCCTGTGGAGGTTGTTGACGACGTTGTGGACCGTTAACTTCTTGATCGATCGGTCTTCTATTATCCCGTCTTTCACCTCTTCGATCATCTCTTCGATCCTCTCTTCTATTATCCCTTGGGTTACCACCTCCCACGAAACGAGGAATCCGGTTAGGGTTTGCATTGTTGTTGTTGTTATAAAACCCATCATTCTGGTTCCGTTGGTTATTGTTTCGTGGTTGACGGTTGTTCCCATAACCATCATTTCTTCCACCTCCGTAACCGTATTCGTCATCCCCAACGTAATTGGCATTTTGGTAGCCAAATTCCTCATCATCATACCTTCTAACGTTGTAAACGTTTCCCCTATTCACGTAGCCCCAATCTTCATCATCGTTAGCCCTATCATCATAGTATCCCCGTCATCCGAATTTTCCGTATGAACACTCACATGTTCCGGCGATCGATAACCGGGAACACTATACGGTTCATCATCGGGGATTGCATTCCTCAAGTCATTGATGTTGAAGAATGGGTCTTCATTTGCGGGATTGCCGTGATCATGATTTCCTCGACGGTCGGAATTGACATTCCGGTCATCTAGGTTGATGGGTAAAGAGGTTTGTCGATGAAGGTTTTGTTGTTGAGGTGTTCTTTGATTGTGGTTGGGATTTTGGTTTTGGAAAGGTGGTGTGGGTGGTCCGGTATTGTTGTTATTACCACCCGGTCGCTCTGGAGGTATAGGTTGCATATTTGGAGCGG
>JARYGA010029784.1:0-22518 GCA_030545235.1 Helianthus tuberosus
AGCCTTCAGTGCTCTCCAGCTGGCTTCTATTTTGCTTTCACATTTTGTTACCTGAAACGCGTTTTAAGAAGTTTTATCAGCAAGAAATACTGGCGAGTGCATCCCAGTTTAATCAAAACATGTTTGTATATCTTTACAGTATTGAGAGCGATTACAATTTTTATATCTACCCAATTACCACCCACGGTACTGTCAATCCTGACTTGTGGTCATGCTACTACTCACAGTGTAGTAACAAGTAATGTATACAAAACCCCAACATACCGACAGTAATTGTAGAATACATAAACTTAATCACTGCTAATTACGCTTTAAAACAATTGAGGTTTTGTAAAAACAGTTTACAAAAATAAGATGTACTCACATTGTTATTTTAGATACTACTACTGCTTTCTGGTGACTTTCTGGTTATAATTTATTAAAATAAACAATGCACACGTGTTAGTATGATAACCCAATTTACATTAGCTATACCCTCGAGACAGAACTCCAACGACTGAGTCAGGCAGAGCCTTGACATGCGTTACGGAGCTCTAGATCAATCGGGTAGAGTAACTAATACGTAACCGTGGGTTATAATACTTACAACGAGACAGAGCTTCGCTTTTTAGGGGGTATTATACCCGAGTATTTTAGCTATTATATGTGTCGAGAGAGAAATGAAGTTGAGCGAATGTGAATTGTGCCGTTGCTGCTCAATTTATAGGGTTTTCCGAAGTCCGTCGCGCCCGCGACAGATGCAAGGCTAGGCCTTCGCGGGCCGCGAGGACCCTAGGCTAGGGCCTAGGCTTGGCGAGTCAGCATGTAGGCTCGACACGGAGGGGGGACACGTGGCAGCCTGAGAAGTCGCCTGGTGTCACTCCGTCGCGCCCCGCGATAGACCTAAGCCTCCTCCATCGCGGTCCGCGAGGCACTATAATTATTTGTTTTATTTGATTTTTGTAAATACAAAGATATTTTGGGTCCGTTTTTCGTATACGGGGTGTATTTTAGGACATATATGAGTATTCTAATGGTTTTGGGAGAGTTGTTATATCCTCCCCACCTTATTTTAGATCTCGTCCTCGAGGTCTACTAGAACAGGTGTGGATATTTCCTTTGCATTTCTGACTCTAGCTCCCAAGTGTACTCTGGTCCTCTCTTGGAATCCCATTTCACTTTGACTAGGACTAATCTCTTGTGTTTGAGATTCTTGATCTTTCTGCCTTCAATCTGTAGGGATTTCTCTATAAACTTAAGTTTCTCATCTACCTCTATGTCCTTAAGAGGTACCATTAAGGATTCATCTGCTAAGCATTTCTTGAGATTACATACATGAAATACATCATGTATTCCTGCCATTTCCTCTGGCAGTTGTAGCTAGTAAGCTACTGGTCCTATTCTTCTAATAATCTCAAAATGTCCAATATACCTGGGGCTTAGCTTTCCTCTCTTAATAAATCTGACCACTCCTTTCCAGGGAGAAACTTTTAATAATACTTTATCTCCTACTTGAAATTCCAACAGTTTTCGCCTGTTATCAGCATAACTCTTTTGGCAATCGCGTGCTGCTTTTAGTCCAAACAGTTGTTTTTCTCCAATTTCTGCCCAACAAACTTGGGTTCGGCACTTGCGTCCATAAAGCGCTTCAAATGGTGCAGCATTGATACTGGTATGATAACTATTATTGTAGGAAAATTCTATCAATGGTAAATGATCGTCCCAATTTCCTCCGAAATCAATTACACAAGCTCTAAGCATATCTTCCATTGTCTGAATTGTCCTTTCGCTTTGTCCGTCCGTTTGAGGATGATAAGTAGTTCTTATATTTAATTTGGTTCCTATTGCTTTTTGGAAACTAGTCCAAAAATGAGAAGTAAAACGACTATCTCTATCAGAAACAATACTTTAGTAAAAATATCATTAACTAAAAACGCACCGGCAATCACATCCGGAATCATCTTGGCTTCTTCAGCAGTCAGAACAAATGCTCTAGCGTTCTTAGTAGTTTTGTTGTTTTTTGCTGGAGCTAGTTTCGGATAGTTTGGTTTGATATGCCCAGTCTCTCCACAGTTAAAGCATAGCTTATTGCTGGGTTTCTTCATGCAGTCTTCTTCCTTGTGTACCGAAATTTCACAGAAGTTGCAGTATAGGAACATCTTCCTGAATGCTTCTTCTTGCAATACTTACAGTAAGGTGCAGAAGTAGAACCTATACCTTTCCCACGGTTGGAATTACCGTAGCAAAATTCATGGGTAAGTTTTTGAGCTAGGTTCTTTCTCTGGTTTTCTTCTTGTGTACGTACTAATTCATCGGTCAAGGTATTGGCTAGTTCTACTGCTTCCTCTATGGTTTGTGGTCTAGTTGCATTGACTACATGTCTAATTTCACTAATTAATCCCCAGATGTAACGAGAGATTAATGTTGGTTCTGGTGAGGCTAGGGTTGACACTATTCTAGCATATTCGAAGAATACGGTAGTGTAACCCTTGCAGTCTATTCCAGCCATTCTAAGGTTTAAGAACTTATTAGCAATTTGTTTTTTTTTTCATTGGGAGGACAAAATTTTATTTCAACCATTTCCTTAAAGTTGATCCATTCCATATTATAAACTTTGTCACTTCCCCTAGACTGGAGAATAGTATTCCACCATTCTAAGGCTGCATTCTTAAAAAGATTAGAAGCAAACATAATCTTATCTTCCTCTGCACATTTGCTTATTTTTAAGACTGCTTCTGTCTTTTCTATCCAACGTAGAGCTGCAATGGCTCCTTCATTTCCAGAGAATTCTATTGGTTTGCAATACCAGAATTCTTTGTAAGAACAACCATATGACATGGTTCTTCTTCTTTTTGGAATAGGCAATTGGAGTAGCGGTCCATTATTCATGCTGTGACTGGGTTCAGTATGCGGTCGTTTACTTCCATTATCAGTTTTATTATTTTCTGCTTCTTTAACAGTCTTGATAATATATGGCATATCATCTATAATTCCTTGTGCTACTATATGTTGGATGACACTGTTATCTATTTGGTTCCCATTATTATCATTATTCTGGTTTTCCTAATTTACTTCGTTATACATCTGAATTATAAACATTTATCAGGTACTAATATCATAGAATAAGATTCAATGCAAACAATTACACAAACAAATTGATCAAAATCTTTGAGAATTGCGACATTTACTCTGTTTCATATATTTATCTATTACAATCTACAACTGGAATTTAAACACACTACTAGTTATGCATCAATAGGTATTAGGTTATCTATTTTAGTTGATTGATGATTTTTTTTCTACACACACACATATATATATATATTTATATTTTTTTATTATTAATATTACTAGGGGTTGTTCCAGAAATACATCTCTCGCTCATCGTATTTCCACACGAGCTTTTCTCCTATCTGTTTTATCCTCTCTCCTTCCTCTACTCACTCCTTACCAAATATACGAAGTTCCTGCACATTCTCCTCACTCATGGACGGTAGTGGTGCGGGTACTGGGTCAGGGTATTGAGGTATAGGTTCTCCATATGGGTATGGGTCGCCTAACACACTCTGGAAATACGAGTCGTTATTCCAAAATGGATCTATGGGATTAAGGTTGGTATACTGTGCTATGGGATCTGGCATCGGTTTTCCTTGTGGATAAAGTTCCTGATATCCCCTATGGTCATCTTCCCATGGATCATATGCTAAGGGATTAGGTGCTGGGATTCTAGGTATCTCATTAGGCTTAAATGCTGGTATGGGTAATCGGTTTCCTTGGGTAAGTTCTATTTCCATTGGTTGGGTTGGGAATAGTGGCAATGGTTGTGGTGCAATTATTTGATCTAGGTTTGGATCTGCTGCAGTGGTGGCTAGTATATGAAAGTTTGTCAATCGTCTATTCACTACTTCTTGAGTCTGGGCGTTCATTTCTCTATCGGCTGCTGCTAATGCCCTTTGTTGTTGTAACTTTCTCATTCGCTTTCTCCTCTCATGTGCTCCCCGACTGAACCATCCTCTCTTTTTCGAAGGGAATGGTTCCTCGGATTGCGCCTTAAAGATGAAGATCCCTTCTTCACTTTCAGCAGAATACCCCGAAGGAGTAGGTTGTGATGAAGTTCCTTCACTTTTGGGAGAACTAGCTAGGTGACGATAGGCGTCAGACGTACCTTGATCACTCATACTGTAAACTAACAGATTGTCAAATAACACAAAACAATAATATACATGTATACACATAATCACATAGATTATTTCCTAACACAACTGATAAAATTTTGGTGTCAGCAGAACATTTATGTGGCTTAACTTAGTGGCTGTAGCTCTGATACTACTCTCTGTCGCAACCCCCAACCCCTACCCTGGAGCGGGCGACCGCGAAGACAGTATCAGTGGTATCATTGTTTATTAATTTGGCAGCGAAAAATACATCAGGACCGTAGTTAGGAAATAGTTTATCAGAGTAAAACACCACACTTTTATAAATAGTAAATACATGGGAAAACCCCAATTTTTCATTACAAATATGTTTATAGGGATAAACCCTAATTTATTGAAATAAAACTTCTTTTTTGTTTAGGTAACTTTTATAGCCACTTTTCTAAGCCTTCAGTGCTCTCCAGCTGGCTTCTATTTAGCTTTCACATTTTTTTACGTGAAACGCGTTTTAAAAAGTTTTATCAACAAGAAATACTGGTGAGTCCATCCCAGTTTAATCAAAACAGGTTTGTATATCTTTACATTATTGAGAGCGATTACAATGTTTATATCTACCCAATTACCACCCACGGTACTATCAATCCTGACTTGTGGTCTTGCTACTAAACATAGTGTAATAACAAGTAATGTATACAAAACCCCAACATACCGACAGTAATTGTAGAATACATAAACTCAATCACTGCTAATTACACTTTAAAACAATTGATGTTTTGTAAAAACAGTTTACAAAAATAAGATGTACTCACATTGCTATTTTAGATACTACTACTGCTTTATGGTGACTTTCTGGTTATAATCTATTAAAACAAACAATGCACACGTGTTAGTAACATAATCCAATTTACATTAGCTATACCCCCGAGACAGAACTCCAACGGCTGAGTCAGGCAGAGCCTTGGCATGCGTTACGGAGCTCTAGATCAATCGAGCAGAGTAACTAATACGTAACCGGGGTTATAATACTTACAACGAGGCAGAGCTTCGCTTTTTAGGGGGTATTATACCCGAGTATTTTAGCTATTATATGTGTTGAGAGAGAAAAGAAGTTGAGTGAATGTGAATTGTGCCGTTGCTGCTCAATTTATAGGGTTTTCCGAAGTCCGTCGCGCCCCGCGACAGATACAAGGCTATGCCTTCGCGGGCCGCGAGGACCCTAGGCTAGGGCCTAGGCTTGGCGAATCAGCATGTAGGCTCGACACGGAGGAAAGACACGTGGCAGCCTGAGAAGTCTCCTGGTATCACTCCGTCGCGCCCCGCGACAGACCTAAGCCTCCTCCGTCGCGGTCCAGGAGGCACTATAGTTATTTGTTTTATTTGATTTTTGTAATTACAAAGGTATTTTGGGTCTGTTTTTCGTATACGGGGTGTATTTTAGGACATATAGGAGTATTCTAATGGTTTTGGGAGAGTTGTTATAAGATGTGTGGTTTCTGCGCCTATCGCGGACCGCCACATGTCAGACGACGGTTCTCTGACGGTTACCACGCGTGCGTAACCGCCCACGCGCCTGACAACAGACGACCTTTGCACTCCTGCTACAATGCATTTAATGCCTCGGGCAGTGCAAACGTCCTTTCCTGTCAGCACATGCCAGCTAAATCTCACCAATTTCCACCAACTCGCACGTGCGGTTTACAACGTCTATAGTAAACGACAAAATGAAGACAACTTCATACAACGCGCCATGCGATTAAACTGGTATCACATACCACAACCCATACCGCATGTCGCTTTACACACCCTCTAAAAAAGAGATATGTTATTAAAGTGGGAATAACAAAGCTCGTTCTAGCTTTAGTTCCACACACGACAAATGTGGGGAACTCACTCACACACGCGTTCGTCGCGGGTGTGTCAGATACTCAGAACCAGCAATGCTCTTTGGACTGCGAAAACCGCATCTCAGCAATATACGACGCAATACTTCGAAGAGCCCTTTCAAGCTTCAAATCCATTGCCAAAGCAAGTCTTCTCCTAGCAATGGGAAGGATAGCTATGGGGAGCGACCGCACGTCAGCAACTAATACTCCTGAGCCTTCAAGAGCCACATCAAGTGCAACACTCTTTTAAAACGAGTCTTCTGTTACAAACCGCAGACACTCATGAGGTGCTGCGGCCGATCTGTAACAATGGAAACGGTGGCTACGGAAAAACCACGTCTTGACATCACAAAGATGATGGACCACAACACCGCACCACGCCCTACCAGACTATAGGACAAGGCGCGGAAGGCTACTTCAAGGAAAACCGGATACAGTTTATGAACCGAAAGTGGCTACAGAACGAATGCCTCGAGCGAGTTCACCCAGACTCCTAATAATCATTGTGAACTCAAAGAGCAGGAAGCTCAGCAATGGTGGTAACAAGTCTGCTTATGACTTTGTTTATCCACCCATTGTCCGCATAGAATAAACAATGGGGGGCACATCTCTGCTTATGACCATGTTTATTTGCCCATAGTTTCATCACAACTACTCACATTGTTCGACCAAACATGGCCGACAATGCAAGGCAACGAGGTAACCGCAAAGGACGTGCGGTTACTTGAGAGCAAACAACCGAATGGACGAACACGAACGCCCCACAAGATAGGGATCATCGTCTCATGTCCAGTTGATGAACAAAGAGCGCCAACGCAACGCCAAAACCATTGCATCCGCAACCGCAAAGGTTACAGCTGGAGTCGCGGGTAATGGTGAGTTCCTACTCATCTTCCGTCACCATCTCAAAGGTTGGTTCGGCACACTAACAGGTGGCGATCATGTTTGATGATATCAAGAAAAGGTAGACCGTGTGATGTTTCAGCATCAACCTGAACTTGATCACCGGTTCTACACAGTGATTATACAAGCCTATCCACCTACTTACACAAGTAAAACTCAATCCCTGAACTGATTTACTTGAGGCAGGAGCGAAGGCCCAGTCCTAGAATCTTCTCCAAACCGATTTCAGAAGCGCCCCTTCCTCCAAATAATCCAGTATTCCTCCCACCTGCAACTTGCATGAGGAAACAACACTGGACTAGGGGGGGGGGGACTTGAAGGGGTATGGTACCTAATCTCGCGCTAAACCGGACGCGAGTGACCATCACCCAGCTCGAGTACTCCCATCAACAAGAACTTATATGCGTCCGTGCGGGCACGCGCGAACGCGGTTGACTGTTCCAATTGGTCTAGTGATGAGAAGACTCACCTTGTTTATGGAAACAACTGTTTTCATCACAATAAGATATGTGGTAGCAACCGCGGTTGCCGCACATAGCGATGCGGCCCAGCACCGCATCCTATCGTCGACACAAGTGGAACTGACACTTTGACTTAAGTGTCCAAAGCAGCAAGTGGCATTGACAACAGTCAGCTGTTCAGCCCACATGTATGCAAAGGTGGCACACAGACTGACAGCCACAGCAGGACGTGGCATCACCCCAGTAAGAGTCCAACACTTCCGTGACCTGCGCTTCTGACACACCTGCAAAGGGCTGCGCGTTGTCAGTCTAGCCACTCAATTACCCCCCTTCACTCTTCGGCTATAAATACCCATCCCGGACTAGGTTTGAGATAATGCTATCTGCTCTCTCACACTTACTATAAACACACACTTTGCTCTCAAGCAAATACTGATTCTCACGCCGGAGAGTGGTAACAAGGAGCACCCCCCACCCCATCCTCCTTATTACTAGTCACTGTGTGTTACCTTGTGCAGGAGACAGGTTAGCGGACGATCCAGCCACCGATCCTCGGAAAGAATGGATTAACCCTATTTGACGAGACCAGTGACTTAACCTTCCCGGTTAATCACTATTTCATCACCATGCAAATTATTATCGGAACCAAATAGTGTGTACATACTACATTGAATTATTTATACAATACAAGTTCAGTATACATGTAATACTTGGACATTAGATCGGTACTCGGTTTTAGCAAAGTCATTTAACCATATATTATAAGTGTAAAACGTGATTAAACGGATGTGAGGACCAAAAACAAATGCATGTACAGCAACATCGTTGTCAACTAGCAAAAAGTTGATGGGCATTCGAAGTAGCCAATTTGTCGATGGTTAATGACCACATAAGGTTGTCCATTATAGTCCGTCGGTTTTGGGGTCATTATATACCATTGGATGGGGTTGTTTACACAATCTCTCTCAATATACTAACTAGAACCGTAGTATTGCTTTGATTGGGATACCTATGTTTGAAAAAAAATATATACATATAAGTTATTATAGATTTTTTGGATTCTGAAAATTAAAAATAATTTATAATTTTCTCAATCTCAATGATATATATTTTTTGACACGGCCAATTATATTACCGAACAAGTATACTGGGATACCCTCAATCGAGCAAATTCATCCCCTTCTTCATAACGGTCAGAGTTGGATGTATACCCGAGCAACCAAGCCACCAATTCCGAGGAAAACCCGCCCGCTCGAAGGCCCATTACGGTAAAACCCAATTCGACACAATTTTGAACTGGTGACCTCCAGAGAGGCCTAGTTCTAAACTTCATTGCCACCACCAATATTTTTCAAAGTAATGCTAGTGAGAGTTGAACTTGAGATCTAAATGAGAGAAACCAAGTGACTAACCACTAGACCAACATGACAGAATCTCAATGATATTATATTCACATGAAAGTAAAAGTTAACTGTAAAATATAGTGATAAATATACACATAATTCAAATGCTTAGATATTGTAATTTTCTTACAGTGATTTCTTTTATAATTCGTTAAATAAATTATACATATGATACATGCTATCAAGTTTTTGAATAAATGATTATTTACTCAAAAGACTATGTGTCTATTTGGTATAAAGTAATGGAATGAACGAGTGAATGTAATGAACAAAGGAATGAAATGGATGATTACCATTTCATGGTCTTTTGGTTACCATGTAGGAATTGATTGAATCATTGTGTTGTTTGTAAGACTGGAAAAGACAAGGGAATAAAATTGGGGAAGTGTGACAATGGAGGGTAGCGGTAGTGGTGGGTGGCAGCGGTGGGTGGTGGCGGTGGCGGTGGCGGTGGTGGGTGACGAGGTGGGGTGTCGGCGGTGGGAGGTGTTCGCGGTGTCGGCTGTAACACCCCGATTGGAATCAGCTGTGGTGGCGTGGAATCCGCGGCGGAAACATCAGGGAGTCACGTTACAAGATTATTCAAACAAAAAACATCATAAGTATTTGTTTTTAAATTAAAGCAAACTAAGGCCTAAGTCCGTTTCGTATGTGAAGCATACTTGAATATCATCATCAAATACTAGTATCTGAAACATATGAGAAAAATAAAGGGTCAACTAAAAAGTTGGTCAATTGCATAGCTTTTGTGGCCAAGTATATGACAAAAGTTTGATATTGTAATACGTTGGTCAATTACAATAGTTGAAGAGTAAAAATAGTTTTCTGTAGCCAAATACATGGTAAGATATTTAGTATTGCAACACGGTGGAAGTTTTGTGATGACAATATATGATAACTAATGCAATTTGCATTTAACCATGTATGATAACTAAGAGGGGCAGATTCAAGCCTAACCTCAATATATATACCCAGATCTTTCATCACACAAGGTACATCCCATGTACCATGAGCATCCCATGCATAAGGGATGAGTCGTCACACCTATAGCACTATAATATATTACCGATCGGCTTGATGAAAGTTAATGAATCAACTCCATGAGTTATCTAAACAAATTTAACACAAAGGCATTTAGGAACATATAGCCATAAAAATGTTGTTTTATAAGTAGCATATGTTTCACCCCATGTCACACCCTGCTAGTAGCGGAAGCGTATTGTGTGTGACGTAAGAAAGGTAATCATTGCATCCAAATGTGTAAACAATATAAACCAACAACGATGCCATAGATATTTTGATTTCAACAAAAGTTTACAAGTTTTCTAACACATAGATTTTAAGTTATATTACACTTCACAAAAGATTGTTTTTGACATAAAACCTATTGAGGTTTTGTCCACCACATACCCATAAGAAGTTGGGATATAGAAGACAAATCCTCCAAAAGCGGCAATCATTGTCATTGTCATTCCCGTTTCCCGTAGTGTAGCACCGGCTCAAGACTTGTTTCCTGAAATAAATATAGTTTTAAAAAGTCTACAAAAGTTGAGCGAATTCATGCAGTTATTGTTATCATATGAAATCTCATAAGTGTTATCTTGTAATTAAATCATGGTATGTAATTAGCATTCATGGAGTTTAAGGATCTATTAGTGTGTAGCTTGCACCCTGACATATGTGCCATAAGTAAGTAACCAACCCGAGACAGCTTTGACATCATAGGGATCACAAAAGCACTCCTAAGGGTATACCAACGTGGAGTGGAGCGCGCCTCAAGCTCGATAGATCTATACCTTTTGCACTTTGGTCACTTAGTGATTAATGGTTACTAAAGTCATCATCCTACTTACGCACATTGATCAGGTTATCATCTAAACCCATAGCTAACATACCGTTTGCTTAACATGTATTTCCCCTCGATGTTTTAAAAACAAAACATTGAAATCAGTGAAAGGAGGGACATGAACTCACAAATTTGCATTCCGTGTATTGTAATACCAAAAGTGATCGTCCGTACGCGTGAGTAACCTACATGTGTACTAACTTTATTAGACACTAGGTCTTATAGGACCTCATACAAATTGTTCATCTTGAATTCTTATTATGTTTTCACTTGTCATATTTGGAACAACTTTGTATTTTTGAGTGTTGGTAGTTTGTTTGTTCGATCTTTATATATATTTCTTTCACAATGGTATATATATTTTGTATGTATTGAATCATGTGTGAACGGGCCTCCCCTTCACATGTCCTCGTGCTTTGCACGCGTTTCATTTGGCCTCGCCCATGTCATTGGGCCTAGCACATGTCATTTATGTTATTAGGTCTTTCCCATGTCTTTTATGTCATTGGGCTTTGCCCACGTCTTTATGTTATTGGGCCCTTGCCCATGTATTTTGTCATTGGGCCTCCGCCCATGTATTATGTCATTGGGCCTCTGTCCATGTATTTATGTCATTGGGCCTCTGGCCATGTTTTAATGTTATTAGGCCTTTGCCCATGTTTTAAAGTTATTGGGTCTTGCCCATGTTTTAATGTTATTAGGCCATTATCCATGTTATAATGTTATTGGGCCATACCCATGTATTCAAGCAATTGGGCTGATGCGTGCGAAGTGTCGTATATTTTAGGTGTATATTTTAAGCCCTTTTTAACACTTATTTTAGCCAAGTTTTAAATTTATAAAACACGATATTTCACTAACACTAAACACACATATGGGCAAGTGCACCCATCGTCGAGTGTAGTATAGCGTTGGTAAGATACCGAGGTCGTCCAAGGACACAAGAGCTTTTAATACCGGTTTATCCTCAACGTCTAACCAAAATAAAAGTTTAGAAAAATGTTTTAAACTAAGAAAAATAAAAACTAACTAAAATGCTGAAAATAAAAATAAAATAAAAACAGATAGACAAGATGAATCACTTGGTTCCGACTCGTATCTAGTATAACCTTTGATTATTTCCGCACTTTTGCACATAATTAAGAGATTATCTTAGTTATTGTAGTAGGCCCCTCTTTTGAAGGTGACGTTACCCTCACCCCAGTAGTTTGAGTCAGCAGGGATACAATCCTAAAGGGGTGGATTATTGGAAGATAATGAATTAAGTTATTAATGCAGTATTGTGGTAGGCCCCGCTTTTGGCGGTGACGTTACCCTCGACTAAGTAGTCTGAGTCAGCAGGGATACAGTCCTAAATAGCCGGGTTATAGTATTAATAGTAGTTAACTTATGAGGGGATCAAAGAGTTTGGACCCCCGCCATCCAATACCGTGAAGTATTGAAGGAGGTCCTACTAAATTTGACCCAGGTCCATTGCAGGACCTCTAAACGCTGAACAATGGCAAGACCTTTACCAAACCGTTCCCTTAACCCCCTACCAGGTAGCCAACATACCTCCATATAGACCGTGGAGATATGAATGGTGAAAATCCTTTATTTTATATAGACAGTAAAATAATGCCAAGACACCACGGACAAACGATAAGGAAAGATCACCTTCAACATAAGTAACTAGTTATTAAAGTCATTAATACAAAACCAAATAAAAAGTGCAAAAGATTAGAAATAAAAAGTATTATACTAGACACTTTGTCTTCACCAAGTGATGTAAGAGACTTAGGCAAACATGGCCTTGATTGTCAAGAACTCTTACGATCAATCTTGGATCCCGAGACGACTCACACACTCTATGATGGACAATGGATGATGGTGGTGGATGATGGTGTTGTGATGGTGGTGGGTGGTGGATGAAGTGTGAGAGAGGTGGTGTGCCAAGGGATGAGATGAAATGAATCCAAGCACTCCTATTTATAGGCTGAACAGAGAGCTGGACACGGCCCCGTGCCCGTCTGACACTCTCTCTCCTCATTAATTGTAATTCGCAATTACAATAAATGCGCCTGCTGTACTTTCGACACGCCCCCGTGTCCGCTGAGCACGGCCCGTGGTGGGCAATAGAAGCTTATATAGGTTTGTCTTTTCTGCTGCTTCTTGGGCACGGCCCCGTGCTGGCTGAGCACGGGGCGTGTTCAGCCTTCTGTTTTCTCTATTTTGCTTTGGAAGGTGCCGTTGAGGGTTCGGGCAATCCACTAATGTTCCTTTTCTTGTATTTATGTTGGATTTAGCTGTCTTTTTGCTTCTTTTGCGTTTTTGAGCTCATTTAATCCTGAAAATACAAAAGGAAGACAAAAACACTCTTTTTCCAATATTAGTACTAAAAAAGGGTTAGTTTTATGCATCATTTGATGTAATTTATATGTTGCATTTTACACACATCAAATACCCCCACACTTGAACTTTTGCTTGTCCTCAAGCAAAACTCTTTAATATTTGGCTTACACTCCCAAATGGAATAGGTAGAAGAGAAGGTTTTGGGCTTGTCATAGAGTGTCGGGATTTCCAAGATCTTTTTGGGGTTTTATTTTTATTTATTTACACTCCTATTCGTAATGATTTATTTAGAACTGTTCATAAAAGAAATTACTTAATTGGGCATAACATATTTTTTTAAAATTCTATTTATATACAAGTTCACATACCTCGCGGGGAAATCACTCACACTCGGCCGAAGGTGTATTTTTAGTGAATCACTCGAGAGCGGTCCTGGAACTTATTCCTACCATAGGCTTGCCAAAAAAATCAATCCTCCTCCTTTTTAACTTTTATACCTTTGTAGATATCAAGAGGACTTTGTGGGTTAAGGGTTGGCTAGGGTTAAAGGTAGGTGATTGGGTTAGTGGTTAGTAAAAAAGGGCAAAAAGCGTAACAAGTGTCGGTTTTCGTATATATATATATATATATATATTTTTTTTTTTTTTCAACTTTTTATTTTTAATGAAGCTTTTATTCAAACAAAGTTATTTTTGATTACTTTGTTTGTTTATTTTCTTTTTGCTTCATTAAATTTTTTTTTTTTTTTTTTTTTTTTTTTTTTTTTTACGAAGAACCGAACTTGTTACTAAAATAAAGGGTAAAAAAAAATGAAAAAGGTTTCGGTGGGTGAAAGGGTTTTTGTTTTGGGTGATGAAACGAAAAGGTTTAGGCTCAAAGGGGCTAACTAGGGGGATTTTTGGGTAGGTGGTAAAAGAAAAAGAAAAATAACGGTGTAGAAAAAAAAATGTTAGTCCTAATGCCTCCATCATTTACTTACTCGGGTTTAAGTTGATAAGGACCGGGAATGTATTGTTATGGCAAGTTCTAGAGTCGTAAGAACCAAGCGGCTATTCACACAAGAAACGAAAAATGAGCATTTAGTCAAATGATATGGAATTGTGTGCTCAATAAAGGCTCAAAACTCACTTTTGTGGGAATGGGTTTTTATGTGATCAAGTATATATAATCAAATTTTAAATAAGTTTGTCATGCCTTTTCATAATTTTCTTATGTTGGTTCTTTTTATCACTACGCTATCGGTTGTAAATTTGTAAAAATATAACCTTTTTGAGAGCTTGAATTTCCCGAGTTAAACCTAGACAAGTAAAAAAATTGAAATTTTTGAAAAAATTTGGGGTGATTAGCGGTTCCAATAGAGTTTTGTGTAAGGCTTGTATTTAGGACTTGCAAAATTCAAGGTTTTAGCATCCCCCCCACACTTAAATTACACATTGTCCTCAATGTGTCCCAAAAATAATTTTTTAGGTTGATTAGATGTGTAAAATAGTGTTTAAAAAACAAAAATTTGTGTTACTGGGCACTGAACACGGCCCCGTGTTATCCGGGCACGGCCCCGTGTTCAAGTGCCAGTAACAAAATTGAAATAAGAGAAACAGAAGTCTGGACACGGGGGCGTGTTGGGTGAACACGGCCCGTGTCCATTTACCTGTACTGGGCGTTTTCTGCAGGTGGTTCGACACGGGGCCGTGTTGGTTGGGCACGGCCCGTGTTGAACCTTCTGAAAGGGAGAAAATTGTCGGGTTGCCTCGTTCTTGTGCATGGGATCATTTTTCTCGTTCCCCTTTTCATCCTTTACCACCATGAGTGTGTTTTAGTCATTACAAACCATCCAAACATTAAAACCATCATTTCATTTCATCATAGAGAGAACTTACATAATCCTAAATTAAACTAGATAAAAGAAATAACAAACCATGGAGTCCTAGCCTTTACTTTATTTTAATTTAGCAAAATTTCCAAGAAATACTTAATCTTGGTTAAACAAGGCCTTAGTGAACTCCTTCTTCCGAGTGCGGTTCTCCTCAAATGTCGGCGAGCCATTCTTCTATCTCCCTTGGAAGGAGAAAAGAAGGCTCGTTGGCATTAGTTTGAGGAGTTTCAATTTCCACCGGGATCTCTTGTTGGTGTTCCATGGGAGGTTCCGCCGGAAAGTCTTCCCACCCGGTAGGGTTGTTGATTCCGAGAGCCAGGTTCCAATCCTGCTGAGGAAGGACTGGTTCCATTGGAGGTGCTACAAGAATATTTAACCTCTGGTGCAAGAGGTTAATTTCTTGGAAGCTGCTTTCAAGTCCCATCGTAAGATCGTTAATACGGTCGATAAGGACCTCCTCTACTGAAGTCATTTCGTCGAGAGCCTCCCTTAATGCTATCACATAGTGAACAAGTGTAGCTTCAATGGAGGGTCTTCTTCCTCTTCGGTTGTTTGACGAATGCACAGAAGATGTATCGCTGTTTTCACTCGACATCCTACGAAAAATAAACTAAAAATAGCTTATTTAATGAAACAGTAACCGGACACGGCCCCGTGCTCACTGAGCACGGCCCCGTGTCCATCTTTCTGCAGAGTTTTGGAACAAGGAAACTTGTATTTTTAAGTTATTTTCTGAATGTTGTAGGCCCTTTTTGGCTACTAATAACTTAAAACCATGTTTCATAACATGTTTTTACCAAGATTCTTTGAACAAAACTCATTTATCCCTACCATAGAGTTGGAGGAATTCCAAACTTTCAATGGTAGTTCTTGGAGAAAGATGAAGAAGAAGGAAATTAATAAAAGAGGAAAGGACAAGATGGGTTATTGGAACCTTCTTTTAGACTTACCTAGGATAGTTTGAGAGAAGATTCCTGCAAATCTCTGCCCCAAGTTGGTCCAAATGTGCAGAATTCTTGGCTGCATTTATAGAAAATGACAGCAACCTGGACACGGCCCCGTGTTCAGTGGACACGGCCCTGTGTGCAGGTGGAGTTCTGACACAGTTTGTCCGTATTCTGACGTACTGATCAGAAAGGAATCTTTCGATGGACACGGGGGCGTGTTGGCTGGGCACGGCCCCGTGTCTACGGACTGTTTTATGAAGTTGTCTAGTTTTTTTAAGGAACTTGTTTGTATCAGGTGGTTCCTGACTGGTTGGAACAACCCCAAAGTGCCTAATATACCTTAATTGTCCTAGACTAAGGCGAGAACGCAAGAGGTTGTCGGTGAGGGTAATTCCTATTTTCATTCTAGGTGGACAAGTCCAACCCTTTTCCGGGCTCTTGTTAAAGAAGGTATATGCCGAATCGCTCAGGTCTATGTATGCACCGAACGAAGTCGATGGAGAGTCCTTCACGGCACAATCGACACAGGGACGACTATCGTCCAAGTCTTTGCTAGGTACGAAGGTATTTTTGGGAGCAACGAGGTTGTCGGAATGCGGTTCCAACATTTCTTCATGGGTATCGTCTTGAGGCGGATTAATAAAATCCTTCCCAAGCTCTTCTATCCATTTCAGAATTAGCTCTTCTAGTTGAAATAATTCGCTAAGGAACATTTCCCCTAGAATATCTGGCTGGGCGCATTCGAGGGAGAAATAGTGCTTATTTTTACTTTCGCCCCTCTTAAGGTTGTGAGAAGATCGTGGGTCCATGTAGTGGGGCCTATAATTTAGGAAGTAGCATTTTACTTCTTCATGTTCGCCACCACATAATTGACACCACGTACCATAAGAGTGCCGAAAGTAAAAATAATTACTATCACTCATGTTTATGTCAGAAATTACCAACCGTCGGGATCTAACGGTTCTGTTTTCAGTAACTGAAACTTGGGCACGGGGGCGTGTTGAGTGGACACGGCCCCGTGTTCAGCTTACTGTCTGATGTAAAACAGGATTGCCAGTTCCAATGATTGAGCACGTGGGCGTGTTCAGCGGGCACGGCCCGTGCTGAGCTCTGCAGAAGCTGAAAAACTAAGAAAATCCTAAAAAAATAAAAAAAAAGAAAAATAAAAGATGATTAGGCCGTTGATTCCTAACTTTCTTAAAAGCCTTGTGTCCCCGGCAACGGCGCCAAAAACTTGATGCGTGCGAAGTGTCGTATATTTTAGGTGTATATTTTAAGCCCTTTTAACACTTATTTTAGCCAAGTTTTAAATTTATAAAACACGATATTTCACTAACACTAAACACACATATGGGCAAGTGCACCCATCGTCGAGTGTAGTATAGCGTTGGTAAGATACCGAGGTCGTCCAAGGACACAAGAGCTTTTAATACCGGTTTATCCTCAACGTCTAACCAAAATAAAAGTTTAGAAAAATGTTTTAAACTAAGAAAAATAAAAACTAACTAAAATGCTGAAAATAAAAATAAAATAAAAACAGATAGACAAGATGAATCACTTGGTTCCGACTCGTATCTAGTATAACCTTTGATTATTTCCGCACTTTTGCACATAATTAAGAGATTATCTTAGTTATTGTAGTAGGCCCCTCTTTTGAAGGTGACGTTACCCTCACCCCAGTAGTTTGAGTCAGCAGGGATACAATCCTAAAGGGGTGGATTATTGGAAGATAATGAATTAAGTTATTAATGCAGTATTGTGGTAGGCCCCGCTTTTGGCGGTGACGTTACCCTCGACTAAGTAGTCTGAGTCAGCAGGGATACAGTCCTAAATAGCCGGGTTATAGTATTAATAGTAGTTAACTTATGAGGGGATCAAAGAGTTTGGACCCCCGCCATCCAATACCGTGAAGTATTGAAGGAGGTCCTACTAAATTTGACCCAGGTCCATTGCAGGACCTCTAAACGCTGAACAATGGCAAGACCTTTACCAAACCGTTCCCTTAACCCCCTACCAGGTAGCCAACATACCTCCATATAGACCGTGGAGATATGAATGGTGAAAATCCTTTATTTTATATAGACAGTAAAATAATGCCAAGACACCACGGACAAACGATAAGGAAAGATCACCTTCAACATAAGTAACTAGTTATTAAAGTCATTAATACAAAACCAAATAAAAAGTGCAAAAGATTAGAAATAAAAAGTATTATACTAGACACTTTGTCTTCACCAAGTGATGTAAGAGACTTAGGCAAACATGGCCTTGATTGTCAAGAACTCTTACGATCAATCTTGGATCCCGAGACGACTCACACACTCTATGATGGACAATGGATGATGGTGGTGGATGATGGTGTTGTGATGGTGGTGGGTGGTGGATGAAGTGTGAGAGAGGTGGTGTGCCAAGGGATGAGATGAAATGAATCCAAGCACTCCTATTTATAGGCTGAACAGAGAGCTGGACACGGCCCCGTGCCCGTCTGACACTCTCTCTCCTCATTAATTGTAATTCGCAATTACAATAAATGCGCCTGCTGTACTTTCGACACGCCCCCGTGTCCGCTGAGCACGGCCCGTGGTGGGCAATAGAAGCTTATATAGGTTTGTCTTTTCTGCTGCTTCTTGGGCACGGCCCCGTGCTGGCTGAGCACGGGGCGTGTTCAGCCTTCTGTTTTCTCTATTTTGCTTTGGAAGGTGCCGTTGAGGGTTCGGGCAATCCACTAATGTTCCTTTTCTTGTATTTATGTTGGATTTAGCTGTCTTTTTGCTTCTTTTGCGTTTTTGAGCTCATTTAATCCTGAAAATACAAAAGGAAGACAAAAACACTCTTTTTCCAATATTAGTACTAAAAAAGGGTTAGTTTTATGCATCATTTGATGTAATTTATATGTTGCATTTTACACACATCAAATACCCCCACACTTGAACTTTTGCTTGTCCTCAAGCAAAACTCTTTAATATTTGGCTTACACTCCCAAATGGAATAGGTAGAAGAGAAGGTTTTGGGCTTGTCATAGAGTGTCGGGATTTCCAAGATCTTTTTGGGGTTTTATTTTTATTTATTTACACTCCTATTCGTAATGATTTATTTAGAACTGTTCATAAAAGAAATTACTTAATTGGGCATAACATATTTTTTTAAAATTCTATTTATATACAAGTTCACATACCTCGCGGGGAAATCACTCACACTCGGCCGAAGGTGTATTTTTAGTGAATCACTCGAGAGCGGTCCTGGAACTTATTCCTACCATAGGCTTGCCAAAAAAATCAATCCTCCTCCTTTTTAACTTTTATACCTTTGTAGATATCAAGAGGACTTTGTGGGTTAAGGGTTGGCTAGGGTTAAAGGTAGGTGATTGGGTTAGTGGTTAGTAAAAAAGGGCAAAAAGCGTAACAAGTGTCGGTTTTCGTATATATATATATATATATATATATATATTTTTTTTTTTCAACTTTTTATTTTTAATGAAGCTTTTATTCAAACAAAGTTATTTTTGATTACTTTGTTTGTTTATTTTCTTTTTGCTTCATTAAATTTTTTTTTTTTTTTTTTTTTTTTTTTTTTTTTTTTTTTTTACGAAGAACCGAACTTGTTACTAAAATAAAGGGTAAAAAAAAATGAAAAAGGTTTCGGTGGGTGAAAGGGTTTTTGTTTTGGGTGATGAAACGAAAAGGTTTAGGCTCAAAGGGGCTAACTAGGGGGATTTTTGGGTAGGTGGTAAAAGAAAAAGAAAAATAACGGTGTAGAAAAAAAAATGTTAGTCCTAATGCCTCCATCATTTACTTACTCGGGTTTAAGTTGATAAGGACCGGGAATGTATTGTTATGGCAAGTTCTAGAGTCGTAAGAACCAAGCGGCTATTCACACAAGAAACGAAAAATGAGCATTTAGTCAAATGATATGGAATTGTGTGCTCAATAAAGGCTCAAAACTCACTTTTGTGGGAATGGGTTTTTATGTGATCAAGTATATATAATCAAATTTTAAATAAGTTTGTCATGCCTTTTCATAATTTTCTTATGTTGGTTCTTTTTATCACTACGCTATCGGTTGTAAATTTGTAAAAATATAACCTTTTTGAGAGCTTGAATTTCCCGAGTTAAACCTAGACAAGTAAAAAAATTGAAATTTTTGAAAAAATTTGGGGTGATTAGCGGTTCCAATAGAGTTTTGTGTAAGGCTTGTATTTAGGACTTGCAAAATTCAAGGTTTTAGCATCCCCCCCACACTTAAATTACACATTGTCCTCAATGTGTCCCAAAAATAATTTTTTAGGTTGATTAGATGTGTAAAATAGTGTTTAAAAAACAAAAATTTGTGTTACTGGGCACTGAACACGGCCCCGTGTTATCCGGGCACGGCCCCGTGTTCAAGTGCCAGTAACAAAATTGAAATAAGAGAAACAGAAGTCTGGACACGGGGGCGTGTTGGGTGAACACGGCCCGTGTCCATTTACCTGTACTGGGCGTTTTCTGCAGGTGGTTCGACACGGGGCCGTGTTGGTTGGGCACGGCCCGTGTTGAACCTTCTGAAAGGGAGAAAATTGTCGGGTTGCCTCGTTCTTGTGCATGGGATCATTTTTCTCGTTCCCCTTTTCATCCTTTACCACCATGAGTGTGTTTTAGTCATTACAAACCATCCAAACATTAAAACCATCATTTCATTTCATCATAGAGAGAACTTACATAATCCTAAATTAAACTAGATAAAAGAAATAACAAACCATGGAGTCCTAGCCTTTACTTTATTTTAATTTAGCAAAATTTCCAAGAAATACTTAATCTTGGTTAAACAAGGCCTTAGTGAACTCCTTCTTCCGAGTGCGGTTCTCCTCAAATGTCGGCGAGCCATTCTTCTATCTCCCTTGGAAGGAGAAAAGAAGGCTCGTTGGCATTAGTTTGAGGAGTTTCAATTTCCACCGGGATCTCTTGTTGGTGTTCCATGGGAGGTTCCGCCGGAAAGTCTTCCCACCCGGTAGGGTTGTTGATTCCGAGAGCCAGGTTCCAATCCTGCTGAGGAAGGACTGGTTCCATTGGAGGTGCTACAAGAATATTTAACCTCTGGTGCAAGAGGTTAATTTCTTGGAAGCTGCTTTCAAGTCCCATCGTAAGATCGTTAATACGGTCGATAAGGACCTCCTCTACTGAAGTCATTTCGTCGAGAGCCTCCCTTAATGCTATCACATAGTGAACAAGTGTAGCTTCAATGGAGGGTCTTCTTCCTCTTCGGTTGTTTGACGAATGCACAGAAGATGTATCGCTGTTTTCACTCGACATCCTACGAAAAATAAACTAAAAATAGCTTATTTAATGAAACAGTAACCGGACACGGCCCCGTGCTCACTGAGCACGGCCCCGTGTCCATCTTTCTGCAGAGTTTTGGAACAAGGAAACTTGTATTTTTAAGTTATTTTCTGAATGTTGTAGGCCCTTTTTGGCTACTAATAACTTAAAACCATGTTTCATAACATGTTTTTACCAAGATTCTTTGAACAAAACTCATTTATCCCTACCATAGAGTTGGAGGAATTCCAAACTTTCAATGGTAGTTCTTGGAGAAAGATGAAGAAGAAGGAAATTAATAAAAGAGGAAAGGACAAGATGGGTTATTGGAACCTTCTTTTAGACTTACCTAGGATAGTTTGAGAGAAGATTCCTGCAAATCTCTGCCCCAAGTTGGTCCAAATGTGCAGAATTCTTGGCTGCATTTATAGAAAATGACAGCAACCTGGACACGGCCCCGTGTTCAGTGGACACGGCCCTGTGTGCAGGTGGAGTTCTGACACAGTTTGTCCGTATTCTGACGTACTGATCAGAAAGGAATCTTTCGATGGACACGGGGGCGTGTTGGCTGGGCACGGCCCCGTGTCTACGGACTGTTTTATGAAGTTGTCTAGTTTTTTTAAGGAACTTGTTTGTATCAGGTGGTTCCTGACTGGTTGGAACAACCCCAAAGTGCCTAATATACCTTAATTGTCCTAGACTAAGGCGAGAACGCAAGAGGTTGTCGGTGAGGGTAATTCCTATTTTCATTCTAGGTGGACAAGTCCAACCCTTTTCCGGGCTCTTGTTAAAGAAGGTATATGCCGAATCGCTCAGGTCTATGTATGCACCGAACGAAGTCGATGGAGAGTCCTTCACGGCACAATCGACACAGGGACGACTATCGTCCAAGTCTTTGCTAGGTACGAAGGTATTTTTGGGAGCAACGAGGTTGTCGGAATGCGGTTCCAACATTTCTTCATGGGTATCGTCTTGAGGCGGATTAATAAAATCCTTCCCAAGCTCTTCTATCCATTTCAGAATTAGCTCTTCTAGTTGAAATAATTCGCTAAGGAACATTTCCCCTAGAATATCTGGCTGGGCGCATTCGAGGGAGAAATAGTGCTTATTTTTACTTTCGCCCCTCTTAAGGTTGTGAGAAGATCGTGGGTCCATGTAGTGGGGCCTATAATTTAGGAAGTAGCATTTTACTTCTTCATGTTCGCCACCACATAATTGACACCACGTACCATAAGAGTGCCGAAAGTAAAAATAATTACTATCACTCATGTTTATGTCAGAAATTACCAACCGTCGGGATCTAACGGTTCTGTTTTCAGTAACTGAAACTTGGGCACGGGGGCGTGTTGAGTGGACACGGCCCCGTGTTCAGCTTACTGTCTGATGTAAAACAGGATTGCCAGTTCCAATGATTGAGCACGTGGGCGTGTTCAGCGGGCACGGCCCG
>JARYGA010029785.1:0-12797 GCA_030545235.1 Helianthus tuberosus
CGATTTCCATACATGTGGGGGATTGTTGGAAATTTGATGAAAATAACATTTTTCATGTGGGGTTTGTTGGAAAAATAGGTAAAAATAACATTTTTCACAAATATAGGAAAATGATTTTTCCTATTTTGGACTAGAAATTAATATAATAAAATGAGCGGGTTTTATATATTTATTTGTTGGTTTGTGTTCTATGTTGGAAGAGCTTCGCAACGAACTAAACCACGTCCAAAACGGAGCTAAGAAGAATGAGATATCGATGCTCAAAGTTGGGTGTTTGAAACATTGAATGCTGAAACAAAAGGGAAAGTAGCACCTTGTCCCACATCGGAGGAGAGAAGGAACTTAAATAGGTATTTAAGTGGGAACTCTCCATCCTTATTGTTTCATGGAAGCACACACTAAGTGTCCTCGCGAAGGGAGCACCCTAACTCGCACTCGCACATGCGCGCGCGCGTGGCTTGGGCGATGAGGCGCAATGTGGCGCTTTGATGGCGCACTTTGCACTTCGCATTGCCGCGAGCCACGTTTTTATTTTTGACCACATGCGCGTGGTGGATCACCGGGGCTGCAAGGACCAAGTGGTTGAAGTGGCATGCAGGTTCGAGGTGCGTGACATGGCAGTCTGCGCGCGAGTACACGTGGCACGAAGGCGCGCGGTTGCGTATGGTGCATGGGTCCTGATGTGACGTGCGCGGCGCACCAAAGTGAGCCAAAATGGCGCGACTGTGTTGCGTGCTCGCAGAGGCTCACAGGTGACGTGGCGCACGCACGCGTGGACTTGAGTCAGTGTGGCACACGCGCGCATGGCAGTGAGCCAAATGGACGCAGCGTGCATGAGCGTGTAGACCTGCGCGCGCACCAGTGTGTCTTGCACGCGCGCGCAGAAGCTTCCAGCATTGAATGACAGTGCAGTTACAGTTCAGCTTCGAAACTGACAAGTTAACGGTCTTTGACTGAAAATTAAATGACGTATTAAATTGCATTGAAGACGTTTCATGCAATTTAAACATCTCCTTAATTCCTTTTTGACTGTTTCGACTTAGGAGCTGTATAAATACAGCTCTATACCCAGCTGCAGAAGATACCAGCAACACAACAGCTAAAATTCAACTTTCTCTCTGCAGAGTTCTGATCTTCTCCAGCAATCCTCAAGGTAGCCTTCGGGTTGTAGGCCATATCCGGCAGTACGCTGCTCCGGCTGTTGTACCCTGGGAAACAAAACGAGTATTCTTGGGAGACTCTGAATTTGTTTTAAGGGAAACGTGTAGACACGCGCCTCAACCATTCTGTTTCTACTCCTTCTTGTATTTTGGTTTATTTCAGTTGTAATTGTAATTGTCGTTAGTTTTTCTTTATTTTTGAATTGTAATCGTATAATAAAATTTGTTTATTTTATTTTTTTACGCGAACGGTTCCTACATTATTTTATGATTATTGTGACTTTGGTCCTAAATAGGTCACCAGTGCTACCATTTTTTTCAGTTGCAGATTCACAGTTGTGTAATGGTTGCATGAGTATTAGAAAGCTACCAATGTTTGCTTGCAAGTTCATGAAAAATGATTGAGCAAGTAAATTGTACACATTTAAAGGCAACTAATGACTAAAGACACGATTTGTATAACATGTTGTACACAAATTAAGGTTCAGTAAAAGACCCCTTTTCTAATCCAGTCTGTTCAATATGATGGCTAAATAATGTGTTCTCCATATGTATACTAGTTTGAGATTGTTAAAAGTTTTATCAGTTGCATTTCCATGAAATATCATTCAATACAAAATATAAGGAGTTTCAACGACGGTTAAAACACATTGGTTGTGTCTGTTATTGACGAGAACGGGTAGTCAGAAAAATGGTAGTGACAAATATAATTTGCGACATATAATTGATCTAAATGGCGGAATACCAATGGATTTTACTTACGGACTCTTACGTTTTATCAACATAAAGACACTTCTTAATCCGTTGGTAATTATAATACAAAAAATATTTCAAAAAAATAAATATGAAGATTTCCTAATGTATAAAGAAAAAAAAAGGATAACTTCTATTAAATTAAAATTACAAAATGTGAAAATAAAAATAATACGTTAAACAAAATAGAATTAGATATATATATTGATTTTGAGGGACGATGAATAGTAATTTTATTTTATAATAATATATAGTTTTTTATTACTTTATTATTAAATATATTGTAATAGTTTATTATTATATTTAGTTTTAATAACATATTTTTCTTTTTTTAAACATCTATTTCCTTACCTTTTTTTAATAATTGTTTTTTTCTTTTTTTTAACATATATTAATTTATCGATTAATTTATACTACATTAATAAGTTACGTTTATAACTTTTTTTCTAAGACCTTAAGTACGTCGTTGTTCTTGATTTCTTTCCCTGACATTCCGTTATATGTTTTGTTAAAACGAGGTTATACTCAAAATAAGTATTTATTTGGTATCATAAAACAGTACGATAATAAACTAAATCGTTCTAATGGTTTGACTTTCTAAACAAAATGCTTTATTTTCAAATCACGTTTCTTTTACATTATCATTTACTCAGTTTCGTCGCAACGCGTGATATAAAAACCAGTGTGAACACAACCAAAAATACCTAAATAATAAAAAAACACTCAAATTTTTTTTTATATTTAAAAAAAAAATCGCTATATTTCATCACTAAAAAACAAAAAAAAAATCGAGTAACAATTATCCATACACATATGCATATGTATCATTTCTTTGACAAATTCCGTAATACAGTACTAATATTAGACAATTGCACTTTCATTTACATTACCATTCATAATACACTACTTTTTACATTAACAATATTAGAAATGCACATGTGTATCTATATGTATGAACTTATTATAACATTAATAATATTATAAATGCATATGTGTATCTATATGTATGAACTTGTTATAACATTAATAATATTATAAATGCACATGTGCATCTATATGTATGAACATGTTATAACGTGTTTTGGTATACCACTTTGAATACACTTCCCCTTTCATCTATCATACTATCCATAATACACTACCATTACCTCCTGCCATCCTTAATACAATACCATTACCTCCTACCATCAATAATACAATACCATTACCAATATTTCACTTTATTACATGTACACTAACGCCCTTTATACCATCCAAACAATATATTACATCATAAAGTGACAAAAATAATCAAACCATCAACCAATAGATATAACTAACCAAAAAACATATATATGGGTCTACTTCATCATTTAGAATCACAAACTTTTTGTACCAAAACACGTTATATCATGGTTATACATAATGATTCACATGTGTATTTGTAATATTGGTAATGTAAAAAGTAGTGTATTGCGGATGGTAATGTAAATGAAAGTGCATTTGTATACGACTTGTAATATATTACGGAATTTGTCCAAGAAATGATACATATGCCCATATGTGCTTCCACAATTGTTACTCGAAAAAAAAGTTTTTTTTTTGGTAACGAAATATTGTCGCACCCTTAATTTCCACATGCGGAGTACTACTGTGAGGCGTGCGACTGACCAGGATCAAGCCACCAATCATTTTAACTATCATAATAGTTAAATAGTTCTACCAAACAAATACAATTAGTGACTACTAAAGTTTAAGTCCATAATTTTAAGTTCTAAGACAATGTTTAAGAGAACAGTAGAAGCATAAAACAGACAGTTCGAAATAAATGTTCAAAGTTCATGGTTATTATAAAAAGACCCAGCACGGGTTAACATGTCCACTACACTCCCAAGCAGCAAGCTCCTGAGTCACTGTGTACCTGCAAAGCATGCAGTAGGGTGTCAACATAAAGTTGGCGATTTCACGAGTTATCCAGTTTTAATTCCATAAAACTTGTTTAAGTAGTTAATTTACTCATTTATATCATGCCATGTGGAGCTACCCCATATGTAAGTTACTAAACTGCGTAATACCGAATACTTTGTGACCTCATGTTTCGTTGTTGCCATGTTTTATCATCATTGACAGTTTGCCAAGGTCTATTAGTTCATGACCGATCCTCTCCAAGCACGGTGTGAGGTTGGTGAAACCTAAATAGCACTATCAACTAATAACCCGTTAGCCAGGCCCCGTCGACTAATCGGTATAAAAAGTAGGGACTTCGTGATAGAGTTTCGTTTAATACACTTGTTGCATCTAATATAAATAGTAATTAACTGAGCGTCCCACACAATGGGAGAATGTACCCGTATCCCACACGAGGCGATAGTATTTCCTATATCCCACACAAGGAGATAGTGTTTTTCGTTGTGTTTCCCATCCACCGGGAACGCATGCTTTTTAGAAAAAAATTAGTGAACTCACCATGGTTTGCTCGGCAGGTATTTTACTTGTCAAAACAGTTTGGTCAATCACGTCCTAGTATAGTTACCATGTCTAATCGGATTCGTATACAAGTATTCACATATTCATGTACAAAATTCTAGAAAGTAACACATATCATCATGGCATACATATAACAGCTCATCAAATGACTAAGTCATACAATCAGTCCATAGTGTGCAACCCAATTAATCAATGGCCCAATATCAGTGTGCAGCCAGAGTATCATTTAGTTCAATTAAGTAGGTGTGTGACTCGTTTAGTAGTGTGCAGTCCAATTTGTTTGAAGTACAAAGATGACAGTGTGCGGTCCATTATTGGGTCAGTCCAACAATGAGTGTGCGGTTCATTTGGTGTACGGGTGTGGGCCTAAGTCAACATATGAGTCCATTGAGCATAGTGTCCGGCCCCACTATGGAATAGCCCACATAGAGTGTGCGACCCACACTCAAGTGTACGACATTCCAAGGTGTGTGGTCATGCATTACCTAGTTGTACCTAGGTGTTTTGTGCGCTACACATTTACTGTGCGGTATATGTCGCACACTTGGGTGTGCGACCTATTTACGTGTTGTACGAAGCGTAGAACATGTTGTACATTCCTTGGGTGTACGGTATTATTCAGACAAACAGTAATCAATCCGGTTTTTCTCATTCACATAGATCAAATACATTTCTATCAATCTTTCCAACCTATCATCACATCTATTATTATATAACTCATCAAAGTAGGTTTAACAACACGTACAAATGGATTCGATCTTCCTATATTCATCTAAAAATCATCAAACAATCATCATTATTGCCTAGAGAACAAGTAGTAATCATGCATTCGAATCCATCTTTTATTTATATATCATCACACCAACTGTTCGTCATTCATTATACAAAATCATTCTTATTTCTACCTATTTTCATAAATCGATTTCCACAAGACTTTCATTAATATTCATAAGGGTTTAAGATTTCACAACAAGATATATGGTATTTTCAATCTTCACACAGAAATGTCATCATATCAATCATCCATCAACTCGAGTTTATTATTCAAGCGTTCAACATACAAATCATAAATCAAGTTTGCACCTTTACTATGTGTTACCATGTGTTATCACCTATTAAGAAGATAGCTTACTAACCGTTTAGTCAAGAGTGAAAGGTGTGTAGAGAGATCGAGAGGCAAAGCTTCCAAAGTACTGATCGATGATTATCTTGAAGGCTGCCATCCAAATTCAGGAGAGAAGAAAAGGATTTTGTGCGATTTCTTTAGGGTTTTTAGAGAGAGAGAGAGAGAGGGGATTGAGAGAGAGAAAAGGAATGTTATGGGGATTGTTGCAAAAGGAATGTGCAGCCATCACATCAAGTGGCAATCATTCTAGGGTTTTTACACTTCTCCTTTATATACTATTTTGATGATGTCGCACACTCATTCCACCGTCTTTGAGTGTGCGGTCTTATGGTGTTCTGGGTTTTGGGCTAAGCCCACAAACTGTGCGGCCCAGATGAGATAAGGGAGTGTGTGCAGATTTGATGTAGAGTGTACGGGAAGAAGGTGTGCGGCTAAGCTTTGATACGTGTGTATATATATAATCATATGTCACATATATAAACATATAATCACATAGTCATCGAATAAATAAGTCTCGTTTATAAATTTACATAATTATAACAAGGATAGAACATGCAACAAAAACCCAAAGTGTCACATTATCCCTAAGTTTCAAGATATTTCATCCCGAAATTTAGTGCGTAGCCACTGACAAACTAGTATGTTCAAATGTTTTCGCGGGGTGTTACAAATATAGCGATTTTTTTTAAAAAATATTAAAAAAATTATATGTTTTAGGTATTTTTTGTGTTCACATTGGTTCTGGCGGTTCTCGCAATAAAGGTGGTTCTTGCATGAACCCTATATATATATATACACATAAGAGGAAAACCTAGCTAAGTGGATGAGGAGATCCGTTATAGGGTCCTGAAGATGGTTCCGATCTTGGTTGTTTCTTCAAGGAGTTTCACATAATCTAGGTTATCCTCCATATCTCGTTCTCTTGCCAACACCTCAACGTTAGGTACCTCCACCACTTGTAGTTTTGCTACAAGTAATTAGGAATGTGATGACATCTCTATAATTACATTAGCTATGGTATTGGGAACATAAGATCTCCAGCTATTAGAAGTACACCTATTTGAGACCTATGAGTAATAACTATTTTAAAGGCCGTAAATCATAAATAAGAAAGAATATAAAGCACAAGTAATAAAATACCAAATACACATAATAGAAGATGAAGTAATACTTGTAAGGTATGAAAACCATTGTATTTTTCTTGCAGAAGTTCTTATTGGTGTTTTAATATCTTGTATAACATTTTCTAATATGGTTTGTTGGGATTCTACGGTTTTGTTGTGATTCAACAGAGATTGCATTAGACCATGATGGATTAAGTATTCACACATGAATATTCTCCAACCGTCTCTGTCAGTCTAGACTATTCCTTGTTAGGATCCAATTGTTTTGTTAAACCTAATGTATATACAATTAGCATTGCCATAAACTTCCTTTTCCATATGGGTAGGAGAAACTATAAACGTTTTTTGACGAAACAGTAAACTGCCATTTTGGTCCCTGAGGTTTGGTCACTTTTGTCACTTTAGTCCAAAATCAAACCTTTTAAATCTGGGTCCCTGTGGTTTCACCTTTATTACCATTTTGGTCCAAAAATGAAATCAGCTGATATTTGGCTAATAAAATCCTGTTATCTTGTCCTTTTCCTCAGAAGCAAAACGGTTAATATAATTTTATCATAACACATTATTAATTAAATTAATGAAATCAGCTAATATTTGGCCATTTTGCCCTTGAGGAAAAGAACAAAATAACAGGATTTTATTAGCCAAATATTAGTTGATTTCATTTTTGGACCAAAATGGCAATAAAAGTGAAACAACGGGGACCCAGATTTAAAAGGTTTGAGTTTTGGACTAAAGTAGCAAAAGTGACCATACCTGAGGGACCAAAATGGCAGTTTACTCTTGACGAAATTATGAATAATGGGTTAGAACCAACAAACGATGATGAAATTACGAATAATGGGTTACAACCAATAGTTTTTTATTCAATTATGAATAATAGACTAAAATGAAGCAATATTGTATTGCCTTTCACATATGTTTGCCCTCTTATGTTGTAGTTTGTTGGTGCATATTGATGTGTGCAAAAATGCAACATATAAATTACATCAATTGTGGCATAAAACTAACCTTTTTTAGTACTAATGTTGGAAAAAGTGTGCTATTGTCTTCCTTTTGTATTTTCATGATTAAATGAGCTCAAATTAACAAAAGAAGTAAAAAGACAGCAAAATCTAACATAAATACAAGAAAAGGAACAAACATGCCATGCCCGACCCCACGACAGCATCTTCCCAAGCAAAACAAGAAGACAGAAGACTGAACACGCCCCGTGCTCAGCCAGCACGGGGGCATGCCCAAGTGTCAGCATAAAAGACAAATTGGTAGAAGCTTCTATTGCCCACCATGGGGCCGTGCTCAGCGGGCACGGGGCCGTGGTCAACTATAAGATTCGCAGAATCTAGGCAAATCTTCATAGTACATATATGTTTCTGCACACGGGGTCGTGCTCAGCGGACACGGGGGCGTGGTCAACTAATAAAGACAAGTTGCAATAAATGAAGAAAGAGAAGGATGTGGACACGGGGCCGTGCCCACCGGACACGGGGCCGTGCCTGAGCTTCTGTTCAGCCTATAAATAGGAGTGCTTGGCTTAAGCTCAAACCATCCCTTGGCACACCACCTCTCTCACACTTCACCCACCACCCACCACCACCATAACACCATCATCCACCACCATCATCCACCACCATCATCCATTGTCCATCATAGAGTGTGTGAGTCGTCTCGGGATCCAAGATTGATCGTAAGAGTTCTTGACAATCAAGGCCATGTTTGCCTAAGTCTCTTACATCACTTGGTGAAGACAAGTGTCTAGTGTAATACTTTTTATTTTTAATCTTTTCACACTTTTTAATTGGTTTTGTATTAATGACTTTAATAACTAGTTTCTTATGTTGAAGGTGATTCTTCCTTATCGTTTGTCCGTGGTGTCTTGGCATTATTTTTCTGTCTATATAAAATAAAAGATTTTCACCATTCATATCTCCACGGTCTATATGGAGGTATGTTGGCTACCTGGTCGGGGGTTAAGGGAACGGTTTGGTAAGAGTCTTGCCGTTGTTCAGCGTTTAGAGATCCTGCAAGGGACCTGGGTCAAATTTAGTAGGACCTCCTTCAATACTTAACGGTATTGGATGGCAGGGGTCCAAACTCTTTGATCCCCTCATAAGTTAACTACTATTAATACTATAACCCGGCTACTTAGGACTGTATCCTTGCTGACTCAGACTACTTAGTCGAGGGTAACATCACCTCCAAAAGAGGGGCCTACCATAATTTGCATTAATAACTTAATTCATTATCTTTCAATAATCCGACCCTTTAGGATTGTATCCTTGCTGACTCAAACTACTGGGTTGAGGGTAACGTCACCTTCAAAAGAGGGGCCTACTACAATAACTAAGATAATCTCTTAAATAAGTGCAAAAGTGCGGAAATAATCAAAGGTTACACTATACACGAGTTGGAACCAAGTGATTCATCTTGTCTATCTGTTTTTTTTTTCAGCATTTTAGATAGTTTTTATTTTTCTTAGTTAAAACATTTTTCTAAACTTTTTGATTTGATTAGACGTTGAGGATAAACCGGTACTAAAAGCTCCTGTGTCCTTGGACGACCTCGGTATCTTACCAACACTATACTACGCTCACGATGGGTGCACTTGCCCATATGTGTGTTTAGTGTTAGTAAATATCGTGTTTTATAAATTTAAAACTTGGCTAAAGAAAGTGTAAAAGGGCTTAAAATATACTTAATTTTATATACACACTTCACACGCATCAAGTTTTTGGCGCCGTTGCCGGGGACACAAGGATTTTAAGAAAGTTAGGAATCAGCGGCCTAATCGTTTTTCCTTATTTTGTATTTTTTTTAGGATTTTTCTTAATTTTTCAGCTTCTGCAGAACTCAGCACGGGCCGTGCCAGGTCGGACACGGGCCGTGCTCAGCATTGTTACTTGCAGTTTTTATTTTCCGAGTTACAGAAAGCTGAACACGGGGCCGTGTCGGTGCAACACGGGGCCGTGCCCAACTCCCCAATAACAGGGATCCCGAAAACAATCACTGTATCTCCGACCACGGGCCGTGTTCACTGAACACGGGGCCGTGGTGAACCTTCTGACCAGCGTTCTTTTCTGTTTTTGTTGCAGGACTTGGAACCAAGGCGCCACATTTGAACTTCCTACTTAGTGCATGAGCTCCAGTTCTAGTAGAGACATAAAAGAACCTCTAGAAGAACCCGAACACTTTCTCAGAAAAAGACTTAAAGCTAAAAACCAACAGAAAGTTTCGGGGGACCCACTTCCAATGGCGGACCAACGTACCCTCATGGATTACCTATGACCCACCGTAGGTAATCTAGGCGCCGCTATCAATGCACCGAATGTCGAAGCCAACAACTTCGAACTTCGGCCGCATTTGATACAAATGCTTCAAAACTCCGCAACCTTCCATGGGCTTGCGGACGAAGATCCCCATCTACATATTACTAATTTCTTAGAAATATGTGATACCTTTCGGATCAATGGAGCATCAAACGACGCCATTCGCCTTCGGATGTTTCCATTTTCACTAAAAGACCGAGCTAAGGCTTGGCTTAACACCCTCCCAGTTGGCTCGGTAAGCACCTGGGATGAACTAGCCCAAAAGTTTCTATATAAGTATTTCCCTCCTTCTAAAACGGCTAAATTAATGACTGAAATTAATACATATTCACAAGAAGATGGGGAATCCTTATATGAAACTTGGGAAAGGTTCAAGGAGCTACTAAGAAAGTGTCCTCATCACGGTCTTGCGGTATGGCAACAAGTATCCACTTTCTACAATGGGTTGATGCCACACACAAGACAAACACTTGATTCTAGCTCCGGGGGACTTTTAGGTAATCGTCGCCCAAATGAAATATATAATCAAATTGAGGAAATTGCTCAAACCAATTTTCAATGGCAGTCTCCCCGAGGCAATAAATCTATTGCCCCGGGCGCCCATAAGGTTGATGAAAGCACTTCTTTACAATCCCAAATCGAAGCCCTTTCTTCAAAAATAAAAAAAAATTAGAAATGACAAAAACGATCTCGGTTATGGCTTGTGAAGGGTGTGGTGGGCCACATGAAAATTGGAGTTGTTTGAAAGAATTAGATGAACAAACAGAAACGGTAAACTACATTGATAACAGACCTAGGCCGTCGGGTCCTCCAACGAGTACTTACAACCAAGGATGGCGTAACCACCCAAACCTTGGTTGGAGAGATCCCGGCAATAGTAGTAACCAACAAAACCAACGAACTAACTTTCAACAACCATAAAACTTTTCTCAACAACAAGGTGGACGAGAAAGGCTTGAAGATACTGTATCTCGCCTCATCTCCGACACCGAAAAGAAAAACTCGGATCGATTTCAGCAATTGGAATCGAATTTTAGAAATCAACAAGCTAGCATTCAAAACATTGAAAAACAATTAAGTCAAGTAGCTCAAAATTTCTCTGAGAGACCACAAGGCGCGTTACCTAGCAATACCGAAACCAACCCAATAGCACAAGTACATCTCATCACATTGAGAAATCAAAACGTGGGTCCCGAGGAGGCTCCATTACTGCCAGAAGAAAGAAGCCAGTCCAGCCAAACCACGACTCCACCCGCTCCCCAACCGGAAGAGGCTTCTTTACCAAATCAAGAGCACACCAAGACTCCTCCGATTCCATACCCCTGTAGGTTAAATGGTCAAAAGACCGATGAGCAATTCGCAAAGTTTGAAAATTTACTAAAACAATTGCATGTTAATATTCTTTTAATTGAAGTCCTTACCCAAATGCCTAAATATGCAAAATTTATGAGGGACTTCCTCACTCATAAAAGGAAAATTGAATCATTGCAATTAGTTAACTTAGGCGAAGAGTGCTCCGCCTTAGTACTCAACAAACTCCCACAAAAGAAAATTGATCCCGGAAGCTTCACGATTCCTTGCTCGATTGGGGAATCCCCCGTTCGTAATGCGTTAGCCGATCTTGGGGCTGGCATTAACCTCATGCCCACATCAATGTTCAAACGACTCGGCCTAGGAACAACGAGCCCTACAAAGATGAGCATACAACTCGCCGACAGATCCGTCACATTTCCACAAGCTGTCGCTGAAAATCTATTGGTCAAAGTTGACAATTTCGTTTTCCCAACCGACTTTGTCATCTTAGACATGGAAGAAGACGCCGATGTTCCTCTCATCCTCTGGAGGCCATTTCTAGCCACCACCCAAGCAGTGGTTGATATGAATGACGGAACACTAACATTGAAGTTTGGGGACGAGGAAGTGAAGTTTGGAGTGGGAAAGCGAGTAGAAGACGAAGACCCGGTCGACTACATGAAGGTCATAGACTCAAGCTTGGATGACGCTCTCCGACGGTGTAACATGGGATGCGAAACATCCCGCTTGAGTAACATCTGACCAGGCTTTGGGTCTAGCCAAGGACCCTTATAAACGTGGCGCACCACGGAGGCATTCCGCGGAACTATCCTTAGTTTTAATTTAGATTAGTTTTTATGTTTTCTAGTTTAGTTTTAATTTTCAGGAATAAAACACACTCGGGATGGCAAAGGAAACAAGGGAAAACTTGAACCAGCACCCTATGCAGGAAAACAGAGTCATCCGACGATTTTCATCGTTTACAGTAAGTTCGGCACGGGCCGTGTCCGCCCAACACGGCCCCATGCTGCACAGTCTGCAGAAAAGACCCAGTTCAGGTAACTAGACACGGGCCGTGTTCACCCAACACGCCCCCGTGTCCAGGCTTCTGTTTCTTTTGTTTAATTTTTGTTACTGGCACTTGAACACGGGGCCGTGCCCGGACAACACGGGGCCGTGTCCAGCGCCCAGTAACATAAAATTTTTGCTTTTTCACCCTTTTTACACATTCAATCAACCTAAAAACTTATTTTTGGGACACATTAAGGAGAATGTGTAATTTATGTGTGGGGGGATGCTAAAACCTTGAATCTTGCAAGTCCTAAATACAAGCCTTACACAAAACTCTATTGGAACCGCTAATCACCCCAAATTTTTTCAATATTTTTTTTTTACTTGTCTAGGTTTAACTTGTGAATTTCAAAGTTCTAAAAAAAGGTTATATTTTTACGAATTTACCACCGATAGCGTCGTGATAAAAAGAACCAACATAAGAAAATTATGAAAAGGCATGACAAGCTTAGTTAAAATTCAATTATATATACTTGAT
>JARYGA010029786.1:0-52958 GCA_030545235.1 Helianthus tuberosus
GTTAATCTATTTAATAATCAGTTTTCTTGTAGTAGGAAATTTGAACGATTAACTAGTGATTTATATAGGATAACCCAGGGTCATAATGAATCATTAAGGGATTACATTACCAAATTTAGTAAAGAATCCTTAGACATTCCTAACTTAGATATAGCCACGGCTGTTGAGGCCTTCAAAATGGGATTGCTTAGGGATTCGTTGTTTTATGATGACCTTGTTATGACACCGTGCAGGAACTTAGATGAGGTAAGAACCCGGGCCCTTAGGTACATCCGGCTAGAGGATGACAAGAGGATCCAGGAGAGGTTAGCAGGATCCTCAAAGCAGGATAAGCAAGGATCCTCATTCAGGAACAACAAGTTCAGATCCTACAACAGATCTGATAACCAGAACGTGCATTCTATTGATCAAGAAGAGGATGATGAGGATTATCCTCCAATTTCTGAATATTGTTTTAGTGTTGATAACAATGAACTAATCCTTGCGATGCAGAGTTTAGGTGATAGAGCTAGATGGCCCAGAAAGAATGATAGGCCAGCTGCAACTAAGGATAAATCAAAGTGGTGTGCATACCATGAAGATTTTGGGCACCTCACAGAAGAATGCATTGCACTAAGAAAGGAAATTGGATACTTGTTGAGCAAGGGGCATCTAAAAGAATTGTTGGGAAGAAAGAAGTCAAAGACTCAGGATCCTGAAAGGATCCCTGAGAAGGCTCCAGCCCCTCCAGCGGATGCACAAGTGATAAACTTCATTTCTGGAGGATCAGACATTTGCGGCACATCCTTCTCAGCAGCCAAAAGGCATGCAAAGGAAACTAAAATGGATAACGGAGAAAGACCTGTTCGAACATCAAGTGTCTCGGAAGGAAAAGTCATAACCTTTGACGAAGAGGATCGTGTTGATATCCAAGATCCTCATCACGATGGTTTAGTTATTACTCTTTTTATATCTAATCATTTTGTCCGCAGGATCCTTATAGACGGAGGAAGTTCAGTGAACATTATCCAGCTTGATGTCCTAAAGAAGATGGGTATTCCTGAATCAGAGATCATACCAAGATCCTCTGTACTCGTGGGATTTAGTGGTGAAACTAAGAATACCCTGGGGGACATTAAACTCCCAATATACATTGAAGGCCTACACTCTTATCAAAAATTTTGTGTTATTGACTGTTTATCTTGTTGTAATGTTATCCTTGGCAGGCCCTGGATACACGATATGAAGGCAGTCCCATCCACTTATCATCATTGTGTGAAACTCCCTAGTCCTTGGGGAATAGTGAAGATTGATAGTGATCAGCAGGAGGCTAAGAATTGCTATACTTCATCGATGAAACCAGCTTCGAAATCCAGGGAGCAATAGCAATCAAAGTATCCTCCAAGGGATGTCTTGGAGGCGAGTGAACAGGATGTGGTAGAAATCCTCATGGATCCTGATGATCCTGAATCCAAAATCTATATCGGATCAGGGATCCTTGGCGAAATGAAAGAAGACCTCGTATCCTTCCTCAAAAGGAGAAAGACTACCTTTGCATGGAAACACGAAGATATGACTGGTATATCCAAGGATGTTATCACTCACAAACTCGGCATCGACAGATCCTTCAAACCAATCCATCAAAGGTGAAGAAAGTTTGCACCGGAAAGGAATGCCATTATCCAGGAAGAGGTAGAGAAATTGCTCCGGGCAGGTATGATTAGAGAGGTCAAGTATCCAAGATGGTTGGCCAATGTGGTTGTTGTTCAAAAGAAAAACGGAAAGTGGAGGGTATGTGTCGATTTTACCGATTTAAATAAGGCATGTCCCAAGGATCATTTCCCATTACCCCACATTGACTCCATGGTGGATGCAACTGCGGGTCATGAACTGTTAACTTTTATGGATGCTTCATCTGGATTCCAACAAACCCAAATGGAACCATCCGACCAAGAGGATACAGCCTTCATGACTCCGACTGGTATATACTGCTATATTGCTATGCCCTTCGGACTAAGAAATGCAGGTGCAACATATCAAAGGCTGGTGAATATGATGTTCAAGGATCAGATTGGACAAACTATGGAAGTCTACATAGATGATATGGTGGTAAAATCCTTGAAGGCTGAGGATCACCAAAGAGACTTGGAGGAAGCATTTGATATCCTTGATCAATATAATATGAAGCTTAATCCTTCGAAATGTCACTTTGGTGTTAAAGCAGGTAAATTCTTAGGATATATGGTGACAAAGAGAGGCATTGAAGCTAGCCCGGAACAAATCAAAGCAATAGTAAACATCAAGTCTCCGGCCAATGCTAAGGATGTTCAAAGGCTAACAGGCAGGATCGCAGCTTTGAACAGATTTATATCCAAATCCTCCGAGAAGTGCAAAGAATTCTACGATATCCTAAGGAAAAACAAGAAATTTGAGTGGACTGAGAAGCATGAAAATGCTTTAAGAGCCCTTAAAGATTACCTATCCTCAGCCCCGGCTTTGATGAAACCAGAAAAAGGTGATGTGTTATCCTTGTATCTTGCAGTATCATCAAAAGCAGTAAGTGCGGTCCTTGTTAAGGATCATCAAGGTACACAACATCCTGTCTATTATGTAAGTAAAAGTTTACTTGATGCCGAATCCAGGTATTCACACCTTGAAAAACTTATTCTCGCATTAATTATGGCATCTACCAAGTTAAGACATTATTTTGAAACTCATGTTATCATTGTTAAAACTAATTTTCCAATTAAGAATGTCCTCAGGAAACCAGAGATGTTAGGAAGGATGGCTAAGTGGGCAGTGAAGCTGAGTGCATATGATATAAGATATGAGCCTAGGACAGCCATCAAATCCCAAGCATTAGCTGACTTTGTGGCTGATTTCAGTAGTGATTTACAAGAAGAAGCTGAGCTAGAAGTCCAGCAGCTAGAAGAGACCAAGGATCCTTGGATACTTTATACTGATGGATCCTCAAATTTCAAAGGCACAGGGCTTGAAATACTACTAAAATCGCCACAGGGGGACATAATACCCCACTCTATAGCTTGTGAGTTCCAAACCACTAACAATGAGGCTAAGTATGAAGCCTTAATTGCTGGTTTGCAAATTGCAAAGCATATGGGGATCAGGTATCTTGAGGTACATGTAGACTCTTTGTTAATTACAAACCACTTTAATGGATCCTATGCTGTTAAAGGTGAAAAGCTAACCAAATATTTAGAGATAGTCAAAAGTTTGGCACTCTCTTTTGTTTCCTTTAGTTTGTCACAGGTACCAAGGGAAGAAAATACAGAAGCTGATGCATTGGCTAATTTAGGATCATCCTTGAAGATCCCGGAGGATATCAAGATCCCTATTATCCATATCCTGAACCCGGCTATTGAGGATCATGTGGCTATGGAGATAGGAAGTGATTCCGCAATGACCCCTAGTGAGGATACTCAATCCCATTCAGGATCAGGATCATGGATCTCACCAATTATGAGATACTTACAACATGGAGAGATTCCTACAGGAGAACACCCTAGGGCTTTCAAATCTAAGGTATCTCAATTCTCAATTATAAATAGTATGTTGTATAGACGATCTCTTGCAGGTACATACTTGAGATGCATTGAGGATCCTGAAGTCCAAGAAGTTTTAAACGACTTCCATGAAGGAGATTGTGGAAACCACACTGGGGGCAGGGCATTATTTTCAAGGATCCTGAGAACAGGATACTATTGGCCAACCATGAAGAGAGACGCTGTGGAGTATGCTAGAAGATGTGATCCTTGTCAGAGACACAGCAATATCCTTCATCAACCAGCTGAATTATTGCATCCTATATCCTCCTCTTGGCCATTTATGAGATGGGGTATGGATATAGTTGGAAAGCTCCCTAAGGCACCTGGTGGAAAAGTATTCATGCTAGCTATGACTGATTACTTCTCCAAGTGAATAGAAGCTGAAGCTTTTGCCCAAGTCAGAGAAAAAGAAGTTATATCCTTCATTAAAAGAAATATTATAACTAGATTTGGAATTCCTTCTGAGATTATATGTGATAACGGTTCCCAATTTATTGGGGGCAGAACCACTAACTTTTGTGACAGTTGGGGGATTAGGATGATAACATCAACACCAGTCCACCCACAAGCTAATGGTCAGGTAGAATCATCCAACAAGATCATCATCAACAATTTGAAGAAAAAGCTTGGATCCAAGAAAGGGAAATGGGCAGAAGAACTACCCTATGTGCTTTGGGCTGATAGGACAACCCCTAAGAATGCTACTGGTCAAACACCATTCTCCTTGGTATTTGGGGCAGAATCAGTGATCCCAACAGAAATGGGGGTTCCAACTGCTAGAACAAGTACTCGTGATCCTGAGGAAAATAATGAAAACTTGGCTCAAGACCTGGATACTATTGAAGAAATCAGGGATATAGCTAGGATAAGGATGGCCAGCTATCAGCAAAGAATGGCTGGTGCTTACAACAAAAATGTCAGGATCAGGAGGTTTCAAATTGGAGACATGGTATTAAGGAAAGCATTTCAAAATACCACCAATCCTGCTGATGGAAAGTTAGCTCCAAAATGGGAAGGCCCTTATTTGATTGAAGCTGAAGCAGGAAAGGGGGCATATAGATTGCTAACCATGGAAGGTGATTTGCTACCAAGAGCTTGGAATGCTGTCCACTTGAAGAAATATTTCATGTGAGCAGGATCCTCATGGCAGAGATGATCCTCATGATAGGGATATCCTTAAAGGATCCTCGAAGTATTGGTGATCCTTACTTAGGTAATATCCTAAACTTGAACTATTTCGTTTCTTTATTTACTCATATAAGGATAAGGATCATGTATCCTTTATCCATCTCTCACGTGAGTTTGAGTTTTTTAAGTTCAGGTATCCTTAGCATAACATTGGTTATCCACTGAAGCAATTCGTCCTTTGGGTTTAACCCCAGTTATTCGGGCTTGACCCCAGTTCCGCCTGTAGCGCACGATGATCCTGGTATAGTTCAAGGCATTGGGACCAGTACTCGTTTTAGGGGCTGATAATTCCATTGTTCTGGCTATGCTTAGGATCCTACGTATAATGGTAGACGTACCATACATCCGTTCCTAAGGTTTCTAACGTTTTCACGTTAGCTAAGGTTTCTAACGTTTTCACGTTAGCTAAGGTTTTGGCATTTTCATGCCACTAAGTTTGGATAGTCGCCAGTTAGGGCCATACTCCAGTTTACATACGATCCTTGGGCTTGTCCCCAGTTATCCTTGGGCTTGTCCCCAGTTGCTAACCCTTTTCTTATATTGGCTTAGTCCCAAGTTATGCTCTATTTCAGGTTCTTGAAGATAGGCAACTAAGGATCCTTGATCCTTACTTTATTCTAAGGTTTATCTTATAGTTATCCTTATTATGGATAGGATTCTAACTTGGATCCTCAGGTATGATCCTTAACTATTTTTAATTCTATTCATTATTTATTTGAATAACCCTTATACTTGACAACTGAACTTGTGATTCTTAAACCATATCACTTTTTAGAACTTATCGGTTATGGGATATGTGATCCTTGATCATATCCTAAACTTTCTGGATATCTTTTCTAATTTTTCAAGGCTTGATAAGTATAAACAGAATGAACATTACAACAGTTGGAAAGTAACATATTAAAGAGGATAACAACATGAGATAAGCGACAAAAGGTTAAGTTTTTATTTATAAACAAAAGACTAACCCTTAAAAGGTTGTCAAAATTACCTACCCGAGCTTCTACCAGCAAAACGTGGCCCGTCCACTGGGGTAGGTAAAGGGTGTCCATGATAACAAGTTCGAAAGTAGTGCAGGAATATAAAGGCTGCAGGATCACAATGGTTTCATCCCCTAAACAGAGGATCCCTCCACCATATGCAATCCTGCCTATTGTCCAAAGGATCATATATGACCCTTAATCCTAAAACCTATTGTTCAAGTACAACCCATCATTGTTTAGCAAAAAACACCACAACCAAAACAAACTATCAAACTTAAAAAATGGGCTCTGGCTACGTCTAGAAATGTCCTTCATCGCCCATTCATGCAACCTATGCCTTTGCTGCATCCTCTTCCCCTCCAGCTGCAGTATCCTTCATCAGATCCTTTCCACTGCCACTTGCTTCAATCGCCAAGACTTCAGTAGCCTCCTCCTCATCATCCTCGAGATCAGCCAACCTTGCCTTCCAACCCTCAACATCCCAGCTGTTTTTGTCGAAACTAGGATCTTGAGCTTCCTGGGCCATCTTCAATTTTGTCTGATACATCGTGATGGCTGCAGAGACCTTAGCATTTTCAATGAGGCCATGCTTCTCATAGTCAAGGTCGATTAGAAGTTTGGCTGTCTTAGTCTTCTCGTCCAGGAGTTCCTTCCGAAGATCAGCAAGTGCAAGGTCCTTGAGCACGGTAACCTGTTGGAGGTCAGCAATTTTCTTGTCCTGCTCCTCAACATTCCCCACGTAATCCTCAATCTCAGCAAATTTCTGCAAAGAAAAGGATAAAGCAGTTCAAGATCAAGTGATCCTCATACGAGTAGGATACCTGGGCAGAATTAAGGATCCTTACATCATTGAAGTATTCAAGGAACTGGTGGCGGATTAGTGGTAGGCCTTGAAGATCCTCAGCATCAGAGGTTTTTCTCTTCTTGACACCCTTTCCTTTAGTGGGTGCCTTTGGAATGGAAATACTAGGACTGGTGGTGGATCTCTTCTTCCTGGATCGTACGACATCAAGGTCAGCCGTGTTGAACTGGGATACAGGCTTGGCAGATTTTCCAGCACCTACACAATCAAAACAAGATAAGTATCTTTTCTTAGTTCATGTTTCACTATTTATTTAAATTTTAAACAAGGATACTTACTTGACATTGTGACAGAGCCTGAGGATACCTCCTGTGAATCTTGGGTTGTTGTCTTGAAAGTTCTTGTCTCAGGATCAAGTCTCTTGAAAGCAAGGAGCCTTTCCTTAGCAGCAGGGGACAGTTTGAGGTGCGAAACGGTGATAGCTGCATAACAAGAAAGCAAAAATATAAGTTATCCTTACATCAAAAGAAAGTTCCTGGTGATCCTTCTCAGGATCCTCCATCCTACCATGGGTAGCCCATTTTTTAGGAAGATCCTTTCCATCCTGGATGGAATCTCTCTTGATGAAAAAGAAACGCCGTTTCCAATTAGCATCATTCTTGGTGGCTTTGAAGATCGGGTGTTCCTCGCCGGGTTTACGTTTAAACAGATAACAATGAGAACCAAAGGTGGTAAGATCATACAGTTCTCCTAGCTCTGCCATCCCTAGATCTATTCCCTCCTGATCGATGATCCTTTCAAGGGTGTACAAAACCCTCCAAATCATCGGCATGGCTTGGATATAAGAGATGCCGGTTAGGGAAAAGAAAGATTGGGTGAAGGCTGGAAAAGGATATGTATAGCCTATGGTGAAAGGAGTGACGGGGAAAGCAACCCATTTATCGGAGATATGATCGCTCAGGGCATTGGGGTCAAAAGGCTTAAATTCGGTGTTCGCCGGAAAGCAGTAGCGGATCCTATCTATCTGAGCATCATTGAAGCAGCAGCGTTCTTTAATAGAGTCTTCAATGATCCCCTGGCTTTTCGGAGGACTGTTCTTTGGGTGATCCTTGGCCGGTGAACTTCGGAGCAACATTTTCGAAGTGACGGAGATAAAGAAAGAAAAACAGAGTAAGAGAGGAAGCAAGAGAAGAAAGAAATACCTGGTTGATCGTCGACTGAGAATTTAAAGGGAGTTTCTTTCGAATTTAAATGCATAATGATCCTATCTATATCTCTATTTATAATTATGATTCTGCAGGATTGTCACTTCCGTGACGTCATGATCGCAACGGCTAGTTCTATTTTAACGGCTATATATCCGTTAGTTAGTTGCGGATAAGATCAAGAAAATATAACTCGTTAATTTTACAAATTACTCCTTATATTTTGGGGGCAATTGTTAGGGGAGGATTTTCTAACAATTAGTGATCCTTATTCGTTATCCTAATTAGTGATCATTACTTCTGTAACCGGTGGTGATCCTCAGAAGAGCTCCAGGATCAGGATCATGGATCACTTTAAGGATCCTCGTACTGACGATTGTTTGTTTATGTTTTGTACTATCTCGCAGGTATAACAAGCTTGACCAAGTCTTGGCGACATTCCTGGAGAATATTCCCAAACTATTCTGCACGTGCTTGACCAAAAATAGACGTTGTGGAGAACGTGGAGGCTTGGCACGAAAGTCGGATAGTTAGTTTAGGTGGTTATTTCTATTTTAAAAAGGGAGTAACGAGCTAGTAGAAAACACTTAGTCATTTTTTTAGTTACACACACTCGTACAAACGCTCATACAAGCTCTCGTTCAAACACTTAGCAATTTCATACACTTTTTACACATTTCACGATAGTGATCCTTGTACCTAGCTCGTTACTATCCGAAGTTGTAAACATTTATTCATTTATTTGAGCTTGGTGATCGGTAGTTTCCATCACCCGGGGTTTTTTGTGCCGGAGATCAACTCTTGATCAAGGGCTTTTTCCCCGTACAAATCCTTGTGTTGTTTGTGCAATTTACATTGAATTGATCCTCATCGCTGTTACATATTTTAAGCATCATTCCCCGTAACAAAGAGTTTGGTTGCATTATCCTCGTCTGATTTTTGACCAAAACACTTGCTTCCAGCCTCAATTGTCAGGATCTCTTCAGCCTCCTTTTCATCACCCAATTCAGCCAGCCTCGCTTTCCATTCTTCAATTTCCCAGCCGCTTTTGTCGAAGGCAGGATCCTGAGCTTCCAAGGCCATTTGCAGCTTGGTTTTGTACATTGCTATGGTGGCAGAAATTTTAGCATCATCTGTGATCTCCTGCCTTTCATAGTCAAAATTAACCAGCACCTTGGCCATCTCCTGTTTGGTATCCTGGAGTTCCTTCCGAAGATCAGCAAGTGCAAGATCCTTGAGCACGGCAACCTGCTGGAGGTCGGCAATCTTCTTATCCTGATCCTCAACATGGCCGACGTAATCCTCGATCTCAGCGAATTTCTGTAAAGAGGATAAAGGATAAGGTCAGAATTAAGTGATCCTCAGATCAGCAGGATATATCAGCAGGATATATCAGCAGGATATGTCAACAGAATATATATGAGCAAAGACAGTGATCCTCACCTCATTAAAGTACTCAAGGAATTGATGACGGATTAGAGGCAGACCCTGCAAATCCTCGGCATCAGAGGCCTTTCTCCTCTTGATTCCCTTTCCTTTGAGGGGTGCCTTGGGGATTGAGGCCGTCGGGCTGGCATGAACTTTTCTTTTAGAGGATTTGACAGTGGTGAGATCGGTGACACTGAACCTTGAAGCAGCTTTGGCAGATTTTCCAGCACCTACACAACCAAAACAAGATAAGTATCTTTTCTTAATTCATATTTCACTATTTATTTAAATTTTAAACAAGGATACTTACTTGACATGGTGACAGAGCCTGAGGATACCTCCTGAGAGTCTTGGGTTATTGTCTTAAAAGTTCTAGTTTCAGGGTTAAGGTTCCAGAAAGCAGCAAGCCTTTCCCTGGTTGCGGATGTTGTGATGAGATGCGAAACAGAGATAGCTGCATGACACAAGACAAAAGGGGTCAGTAATCCTTATAAAAACCAGACTACTTGGTGATCCTTCTCAGGATCCTCCGGCCTACCATGGGTGGACCATGTTTTTGGTAAATGCTCTCCGTTTAGAATGGAATTCCTTCTGACAAAGAAAAAGCGACGTTTCCAATCTTTGTCGTTCTTGGTAACTTTGAGAAGAGGATGATCTGCACCGGGTTTTCGCTTGAACAAATAACGGTGGGAACCGAAGGTAGTAAGATCATACAGTTCCGCCAATTCTGACATTCCTAAATCAACGCCTTCCTGCTCAATGATCCTCTCCAGGGTATATAAAACCCTCCAAATCATCGGCATGGCTTGAATGTAAGATATGCCGGTCAGGGAAAAGAAGGATTGTGTGAATTCTGGGAAAGGATAGGTGTATCCTATAGTAAATGGTGAAGCTGGAAAGGCAACCCATGTTTCTGAAACATAGTCGCTAAGAACAGTGGGATCAAAGGGTTTGAAGAAGGCACTTGCCGGAAAACAGTGACGGATTTTATCTACTTGTGCATCGTTAAAACAACACCTTTCATTCGCTGAGTCCTTGATGATTTTTTGACTCTTCAAAGGGCTATCCTTCTTGTGATCCTTGCCCGGTGAGCTTCGGAGCATCATTCTCAAAGCGATGGTGTTAAAGAAAGAAAAACAGAGTAAGAAAGGTAGAAAGAGAAGAAAGAGATACCTGGTTGTTCGTCGACTGAGAATTTAAAGGGAGTTTCTTTCGAATTTGAATGCATAATGATCCTATCTATATCTCTATTTATAATTATGATTCTGCAGGATTGTCACTTCTGTGACGTCATGATCGCAACAGCTAGTTCTATATTAACGGCTATATATCCGTTAGTTAGTTACGGATGAGATCAAGAAAATATAACTCACATATTTACAATTTAACTCCTTATATTTTGGGGGCAATTGTTAGGGGTGGATTTCTAAATGACCCGTGATCCTTAATTATTATCCTCTTTAGTGATCCTTACTTCTGTGACAGATAGTGATCCTCAGAAGAGTTTCAGGATCAGGATTATGGATCATCTTAAGGATCCTCATACTAACAATTGTTCACTTGTGTTTCGTATTGTTTTGCAGAAGTAACAAGTCGGACCAAGTCTTGGCGACATTCCTGGAGAATATTCCAAAACTATCCCGCACGTGCTTGGCCAAATATGAACGTTGTGGAGAACGTGGGAGCTTGGCACGAAAGTCGGATAGTTAGTTTAGGTAGTTATTTCTATTTTAGAAAGGGAGTAACGAGCTAGTAAAAACACACTTAGTCATTTCTGAGCTACACACACTCATATACTCGCACACTTGAAGCTCTCGACGAACATACTTTCACTTTCAATCACATTTACACATTTCACGATAGTGATCCTTGTACCTAGCTCGTTACTATCCGAAGTTGTAAACATTTATTCATTTATTTGAGCTTGGTGATCGGTAGTTTCCATCACCCGGGGTTTTTTGTGCCGGAGATCAACTCTTGATCAAGGGCTTTTTCCCCGTATAAATCCTTGTGTTGTTTGTGCAATTTACATTGAAGTGATCCTCATCGCTGTTACACATTTTAAGCATCATTCCCCATAACAAAGAGTTTGGTTGCATTATCCTCGTCTGATTTTTGACCAAAACAACTTCCATGAAGGAGATTGTGGAAACCACACTGGGGGCAGGGCATTATTCTCAAGGATCCTAAGGACAGGATACTATTGGCCAACTATGAAGAGAGATGCTGTGGAGTATGCTAAGAAGTGTGATCATTGTCAAAGACACATCAATATCCTTCATCAGTCGGCTGAATTATTGCATCCTATATCTTCCACTTGGCCATTCATGAGATGGGGCATGGATATAGTTGGTAAGCTCTCTAAGGCACCTGGTGGAAAAGTGTTCATGCTTGCTATGACTGATTACTTCTCCAAGTGGATAGAGGCTGAAGCTTTTGCCCAAGTCAGAGAAAAGGAAGTTATATCCTTCATTAAAAGAAATATTATAACTAGATTTGGTATTCCTTCTGGAATTATATGTGATAATGTTTCCCAATTCATTGGGGGCAGAACTACTAACTTTTGTGACAGCTGGGGGATTAAGATGATAACATCAACGCCAGTCCACCCACAAGCTAATGGTCAGGCAGAATCCTCCAATAAGATCATCATCAACAATTTGAAGAAGAAGCTTGGATCCAAGAAAGGGAAATGGGCAGAAGAACTACCTTATGTGCTTTGGGCTGATAGGACAACCCCTAAGAATGCTACAGGCCAAACTCCATTCTCTTTGGTATTTGGGGCAGAATCAGTGATCCCTACAGAAATGGTGGTTCGAACTGCTAGAACAAGTATTCGTGATCCTGAGAAAAATGATGAGAACTTGGTTCAAGACCTGGATACTATAGAAGAAGTCAGAGATTTGGCAAGGATAAGGATGGCCAGTTATCAGCAAAGAATGACTGGAGCCTACAACAAAAATGTCAGGATCAGGAAATTCCAAGTTGGTGATATGGTACTAAGGAAAGCATTTCAAAATACCACCAATCCTGCTGATGGAAAGTTGGCACCAAAATGGGAAGGACCTTACTTGATTGAAGCTGAGGCAGGAAAGGGGGCATATCGATTGCTAACAATGGAAGGTGATTTGCTACCTAGAGCCTGGAATGCTGTCCATTTGAAGAAATACTTCATGTAATAAGGATTCATGATCCTCACATGATAAATATCCTTAAAGGATCCTTAAAGCACAGATGATCCTCATTTGGGTAACATTCTAATCTTAAACTATTTCATTTCCTTACTTTCTCACAAAAGGATAAGGATCCTGCATCCTTTATCCTCCTTTCACGTGATTTTGAGTTTTGAAGGTTCAGGTACTCTTAGCAAAAGGATGATTATCCACAAAAGCAACCAGTTACTTGGGTTTGACCCCAGTTGTTTGGGCTTGTCCCCAGTTTCGCCAGTAGCGCATGATGATCCTGGTATAGTTCATGGCAGTGGGACCAGTACTCGTTTTAGGGGCTGATAATTCCATTGTACTGGCTATACCTAGGATCCTACGTATAATGGTAGACGTACCATACATCCGTTCTTAAGGTTTCTAATGTTTTCACGTTAGCTAAGGTTTTGGCATTTTCATGCCACTAAGTTTGGATAGTCGCCAGTTAGGGCCATACTCCAGTTCACACACAATCCTTGGGCTTGTCCCCAGTTATCCTTGGGCTTGTCCCCAGTTATCCTTCGGGCTTGCCCCCAGTTGCTAACTTTTATCTTATATTGGCTTAGTCCCGAGTTATGTTCTATTTCAGGTCTTCAGAGTTAAGCAAACAAGGATCCTTGATCCTTACTTCTTACTAAGGTTTGTCATATAGTTATCCTGGTTATAATATTAAGGGTTAGGATCCTAACTTGGATCCTCAGGTATGATCCTTAACTATTTTGATTTTATTCACTGATTATTTGAATAACCCTAATACTTTGACAACTGAACTCATGATCCTTAAAATATACTACTTTTTAGAATTTTTCAACTATAGAATATTTGATCCTGAATCATATCCTAAATATTTTCTTTATCTAATTTGTTTAACTTTTCTTATACAGACAAGTGTACATCAAAACAATTGAAAAATAAAATAACAACAAGGATATCAACACAGGATATAGCCAAAAAGTTAAAGTCATTTTATTCACAAAAGCTTAAACCCTATTAAGGTTGTCAAAATTACCTACCCCGAGCATCTACCAGCAATACGTGGCCCGTCCGCTGGGGTAGGTAAAGGGTGTCCATTGTTCATAGGTTTTTCAAGTGCAGGAATCAAAAGACGGCAGGATCACAATGGCTTCATCCCCCAAACAGAAGATCCCTCCACCATTTGTAATCCTACCTATTGTTCAAAGGATCATCCATGATCCTCAATCCTAGTTACTATTGTTTGAGTACAGACCAACCATTGTTCATCAAAACATCATCAAAAGAAAAAAACTACTACCAAATTTAAAAATTGGGCTCCGGCTGCGTCTAGGAATGTCCATCATCGCCCAATCATGCAGCCTACACCTTCGCTGCATCTTCGTCCCCTCCAGCTTCGGTATCCTTCACTAGATCCTTTCCACTGCTTCCAGCCTCAATCGCCAAAACCTCCTCAGCCTCCTCATCATCTTCCAGATCAGCTAACCTCGCCTTCCAACCCTCAACATCCCAGCTGCTTCTGTCGAAGTCAGGATCTTGAGCCTCCTCGGCCATCTTCAGTTTTGTCTTGTACATTGTGATGGGAGCGGAGACCTTTGCACCTTCTATGAGATCATGCTTCTCGTAGTCGATGTCGATCAAGATTTTAGTTGTCTTAGTCTTGGCGTCTTGAAGGGCTTTTTCGAGATCAGCAATCTTAAGATCCTTGAGCACTGCAACTTGTTGGAGATCAGCAATCTTCTTATCCAGCTCCTCAACGCTTCCCACGTAGTCTTCAATCTCAGCAAATTTCTGCAAAAGAGACAAAGCAGTTCAAGATCAGGTGATCCTCAGATAAGTAGGATACCCAGGCAGAATTGGTGATCCTCACGTCATTGAAGTATTCAAGGAACTGGTGGCGGATCAGTGGCAGGCCTTGTAGGTCCTCTATCTCAGAGTTTTTCCTCTTCTTGCCACCCATTCCTTTAGTGGGTGCCTTGGGGATGGAGACACTAGGGCTGGCAATGGCCTTCTTCTTTCTGGATCGAACAGTGTCAAGGTCAGCCATGTTGAACTGGGAGGCAGGCTTGGAAGCTTTTCCGGCACCTACACATTCAAAGAAAGATAAGTATCCTTACCCTATTCTTATTTAACTATTTATTTAAATCTTTAACTATATAAAAAGCAGGATACTTACTTGACATGGTGATAGAACCTGAGGATATTTCTTGTGAATCCTGGGTGTCTGTCTTGAATGATCTGGTTACAGGTTCAAGCCTTCTAAAAGCAGCAAGCTTTTCCTTGGTGGTAGGTGATGGTATGAGGTGCGAAACAGAGATAGCTGTGTAACATAAAACAAAAGGGTGTTAGTGATCCTTATACAAAAACAAGACTACCTAGTGTTTTGGTCAAAAAATCTGATGAGGATATTGCAACCAAACTCTCTATTACGGGGTATGATGCTTGAAATGTAGAACAATGACAAGGACCACTTTAAGGTAAATTGCACAAATGACACAAGGATTTATACGGGGAAAAAGCCCTTGATCAAGAGTTGATCTCCGGCACAAAAAACCCCGGGTGATGGAAACTACCGACCACCAACCTCAAATAAATCAATAAACGTTTACAACTTTGGATAGTAACGAGCTAGGTACAAGGATCACTATCGTGTAACGTGTAAAAGTGAGTGAAAACGAATGAATGTTCGTCGAGAGCTTCAAGTGTGCGAGTATACGAGAGTGTGTGTAGCTGAAAAATGACTAAGTGTTCTTATTTTAGCTCGTTACCCCTTTTAAAATATAAGCTAACTACAATAACTAACTATCCGACTTTTGTGCCAAGCTCCCACGTTCTCCACAACGTCCACTTTTGGTCAATCGTGTGCGAAATGCCCGTGGAATATTCCTTAGTACCGTTGCCAAGACCAAGTCAAGCTCGTAACTCCTGCGAAGTAATACAAAACACAAACAAACAATCATCAGTACGAGGATCCTTAAAGTGATCCATGACCCTGATCCTGAAGCTCTTCTGAGGATCACTATCTGTCACAGAAGAAAGGATCATTAATTAGGATAACGAGTAAGGATCACTAATTGTTAGAAAATCCTCCCCTATTAATTGCCCCCAAAATATAAGGAGTAATATGTAAAATGAGCGAGTTATGTTTTCTTGATCTTATCCGCAACTAACTATCGTAAATATAGCCGTTATTGTTGAACTAGCCGTTGCAACCGTGACGTCACAGAAGTGACAATCCTGCACGATCATGATTATAAATAGGAGATAGAGATAGGATCAAATGCATTTAAATTTTCAGAGAGACTCCCTTTATAACTGCATTCTGAAGACAATCAGGTACTCTCTCTCTTCATCTTATTCCCTATCTTGCTCTGTTTTCATCTCTTTCCGTTATTCCGTCAAAGATGTTGCTCCGAAATTCCCCAGCCAAGGATCACCCGAAGAACAGCCCTCCGAAAAGCCAGGGGATCATTGAAGACTCCATTAAAGAACGCTGCTGTTTCAATGATGCTCAGATCGATAGGATCCGCCACTGCTTCCCGGCGAACACCGAGTTTAGGACTTTTGACCCCAATGCCCTGAGTGATCATATCTCCGACAAGTGGGTTGCTTTCCCCGTCACTCCATTCACCATAGGCTATACATATCCTTTTCCGGCCTTCACCCAATCTTTCTTTTCCCTAACCGGCATCTCTTATATTCAAGCCATGCCGATGATTTGGAGGGTTTTGTACACCCTTGAAAGGATCATCGAGCAGGAAGGGATAGACCTAGGAATGTCAGAGCTGGGAGAGCTGTACGATCTTACTACCTTTGGTTCCCATCGCTATTTGTTTAAACGTAAACCCGGTGAGGAACATCCGATCTTCAAAGCCACCAAGAACGATGCTAATTGGAAGCGGCGTTTCTTTTTTATCAAGAGAGATTCTATTGAGGATGGAAAGGATCTACCCAAGAAATGGGCTACCCATGGTAGGGTGGTGGATCCTGAGAAGGATCACCAAAAACTTTCTTTTGATGTAAGGATCACTTATATTTTTGCTTTCTTGTTTATGCAGCTATCACCGTCTCACACCTCAGATTGTCCCCTGCTGCCAAGGAGAGGCTCCTTGCTTTCAAGAAACTTGATCCTGAGGCAAGATCTTTCAAAACAACAACCCAAGATTCACAGGAAGTATCCTCAGGCTCTGTCACGATGTCAAGTAAGTATCCTTGTTTAGAATTTAAATGAATAGTAAAATATAAATTAAGAGAAGATACTTATCTTGTTTTGGTTGTGTAGGTGCTGGAAAATCCACCAAGTCTGCTTCTAAGTTCAATGTCACTGATCTCACTACTGTCAGATCCTCCAAGAGAAAAGCTCCCACCAGTCCGACAGCTTCGGTCCCCAAGGCACCCCTCAAAGGGAAGGCAATCAAGAAGAGGAAAGCCTCTGAAGCTGAGGATCTGCAGGGTCTGCCGCTGATCCGCCACCAATTCCTCGAGTACTTCAACGAGGTAAGGATCACTGTCTCTGCTCGTATATCCTGTTGACATATCCTACTGATTTGAGGATCACTTAGTCCTGACCTTATCTTTTATCCTTTTTGCAGAAATTCTCTGAGATTGAGGATTATGTTGGCCACGTTGAGGATCAGGATAAGAAGATTGCCGACCTCCAGCAGGTTGCAGTGCTTAAGGACCTTGCAATTGCTGATCTTCAGAAGGAAGTCCGGGCTGCCAAACAAGAGACGGCCAAGGTGCTGATCAATGTTGACTATGAGAAGCGTGAGATCACCGAAGACGCCAAAGTCTCTGCCGCCATAACAATGTACAAGACCAAGCTGCAAATGGCCTTGGAAGCTCAGGATCCTGCTTTTGACAAGAGCACCTGGGATGTTGAAGGCTGGAAGGCAAGGCTAGCCGAACTGGACGATGAAGAGGCTGAGGAGGTTGAAGAGATCCTGACGATTGAAGCTGGAGGCAAGGATGCAGGTGGTGAAACAAGTGGAGCTGGAGGTGGTAATGCATCGAAGGTTTAGGCTGCATGATTGGGCGATGATGGACATTCTTAGACGCAGCCGGAGCCCAATTTTTAAATTTAGTAGTAGGTCTTTTGTGGTTGTGATGTCGAACAATTTGATGGTTTGTACTTTAACAACAGTTTTTAGGATTAAGGATCATGTATGATCCTTTGGACAATAGGCAGGATTGCAGTTGGTGTAGGGATCCTCTGTTTGGGGGATGAAGCCATTGTGATCCTGCCGCCTTTATATTCCTGCACTACTTTTGAACTTATTATCATGGACACCCTTTACCTACCCCAGCGGACGGGCCACGTTTTGCTGGTAGAAGCTCGGGTAGGTAATTTTGACAACCTTTCAAGGGTTAGTCTTTTGTTAATAAATAAAATCTTAACTTTTTGTCGCTTATCTTGTATTGTTATCCTTTTGTTTCTTTAACTCTCCTTTGTTTCGTTGCACATTTATTGAATAAACAATTTTGAACAAGTCAGATTGAGAATATCTTAGGATATGATCCACAATCAAATATCCTCTAGTTAAAGAGTCCCGAAAATAATATATTCTAAGGATCATAAGTCTAGTTGTCAAATTTTAAGGGTTATTCAAATAAATAATGAATAAAATTTAAAAATAGTTAAGGATCATACCTGAGGATCCAAGTTAGGATCCTAACCATAATCAGGATAACTACAAAATAAACCTTAGAAAGCAGTAAGGATCAAGGATCCCTAGTTGCTTATCTTCAAAGACCTGAAATAGAGCATAACTTGGGACTAAGCCAATAAAAGATAAGAATTAGCAATTGGGGACAAGCCCGAGGATAACTGGGGACAAGCCCGAGGATAACTGGGGACAAGCCCAAGGATAACTGGGGACAAGCCCAAGGATCGTATGTAAACTGGAGTATGGCCCTAACTGGCGACTATCCAAACTTAGTGACATGAAAATGCCAAAACCTTAGCTAACGTGAAAACGCTAGAAACCTTAGCTAACGTGAAAACGTTAGAAACCTTAGGAACGGATGTATGGTACGTCTACCATTATACGTAGGATCCTAGGTATAGCCAGTACAATGGAATTATCAGCCCCTAAAGCGAGTACTGGTCCCACTGCCTTGAACTATACCAGGATCATCATGCGCTACAGGCGGAACTGGGGTCAAGCCCAAATAACTGAGGTTAAACCGAAGGATCGGATCGCTTCTGCAGATAACCATTATTTGCTAAGGATACCTGAACTTTCAAAACTTAAAATCACGTCAGAGGTGGATAAAGGACACATGATCCATATCCTTATATGAGAAAATAAGGAAATGAAATAGTTCAAGATTAGGACATTACCAAAGTAAGGATCACCGATACTTGAAGGATCCTTCTAGGATATCCCTGACTTAAGGATCATCTGTGCCATGAGGATCCTAATCACATGAAATATTTCTTCAAGTGGACAGCATTCCAAGCTCTTGGTAGCAAATCACCTTCCATGGTTAGCAATCTATATGCCCCCTTTCCTGCTTCAGCTTCAATCAAATAAGGGCCTTCCCATTTTGGAGCCAATTTTCCATCAGCAGGATTGGTGGTATTCTGAAATGCTTTCCTTAATACCATATCTTCAACTTGAAACTTGTTGGGATTGAACCCTACCAGAGGAACAGATAATGTAGAGCCAAAACCAGGTCACAACAAAGGACTCATAATAAGCAGCGGTTTACACTTTGCTCTCCCCTTGAAAGTGATTTATAACAACTGATGGTCTCTATCTGCTGCAGATATTCAACTGCTGCTGTCCTTTCAACTGCTGATGAAAACCCTGAAGTATTCAACACTGCTGGTCCTATCTACTGATGTTAAAGCACTGCCCAGTCAAGGACTGATCAACCTTGAGGAAAGCACTGACATAAAAGGAGAGCAGCTGTTTAGTAAAATTGTTTGTCTTATGTATAGTCAGTGGTTAGGTTAGCAGTGTTTGTGTAAGGACAGTAGATACAGGTTGTTAGGCTGTTAGACGTCGCTTTCATGGTGACGTCAGCTGAGATACCTCTGTGGTTTGGTTTGCCTATAAATGTAACAGTGCCCTGTACTGTTACATTTGATTGACTGAGTGGGATCTTCTCCTCATGTCTAATCCTTTCATCTTGTGTGCAACCAACCTTGGGGCATCAGGCTGAGGGGGAGTATAGTTTGTAAGCTTATCTGTAATTTTTTGCTTTGATTTGTAAATCCTTTGACTCTATGAGAAGCAATTGTTTATCAAACTATTTTCTCCTTTGATTGTGTTTACAAAGTTTGTTTTCATTTCCGCTGCACTTTACATGTTTTCATTGTCATTGATTATTCATTTTAAACAAACAAACACAATCATGAGAGCCTCCGATCCTAACAATTGGTATCAGAGCATGGACAGTCAAATTCGATCTAACAATCAATTTGACATAACAGTTCAGCTCAAAATTCATTGATACTAAGGTTGGTTGTATTCAGTTGAAAAACAGAGTAACGAGTAAAATCATGATCAAAATGGTTATTCAAAAACTCTGTACATCAACCAAGATGTCATATGACACAAATCTCACACAACAATTGATTTCACGCATAAGTCACTCTTAGTTTTTCAGATCTAAAAACACATCTGTTAAACCATGGGATTATTTCATATTGTCAAAATTGATTTCAATTGCTGTTATGAAATTTGTGTTGTCACCTGGTTTAAATGCTAAAGTATGAATCTCGGATTAACAAAAACCTATGTTCACAAAACGATTAGTGTTTTTGGTAATTTTAAAAGAGAGAAATTAAAACTTTAGTCATTCAGATCTTATGTATTGAAAACAGGTTGAGTTCTTCAAAAGGACAAAATCAACTATGTTAAAATACAATAAGAAAATTCACAAAAACTCCGAAGTGTGTTCATCTCAAAACTTCTGAAGTCAGAAGAAAAGAGTATAAACATAAAACACTGAAGAGTCAAAGTTTGGGGTAATAATGGTCATTAAGCAACTATGCGCATTCATCTGTTCAGGGAAAGGTTTTGATTCCAGTGAATGAACTCCAAAGAGGACTAGACAAATGTTCAAAAATTTATCCATGTGTCCTCATGTTTGCAATCAACCGACAAAGAAAATGACTCCAAACAGTGGTCAAAATGTATTTTCTACCACTGTGGTTAAACCACTGACCATTTTCAAAAACATGTGAGTGATGTGATTACATTCTCTATTGAAATTATACCAGATCTTTTTGACACTATTCTTAGAAAATTCTTTAACCATTTTTTTTTCAAAGGATTCTCTCGAATAACCAGGATATATTATTCATTTTTTTTATAATATATTTGAAACTTTTGCTTGTTTTTGTTGGCAATAGTTTCAGCTCCTGTCAGGATGTAATACCTTATTTTTGCATGGTATTTGTGTCCTCAGAAATGGGTCAAAAGGAAATGGTACATATGTCATGATCATGTCATACTCAGGTTTGCTCCTAAATGTTTATCAAAGGATGATTGCAAACTGTGATTAAATTACTAGGGTACTCATGTGTTAATTGAATATTAAACGAAAATGAGTTGCCTTAGTAAAAAGTTTTCATCATTGGGGTACTAAACTACTGTCTTTCAAAATTGACATGTGGCAAAACCTTGAATGAAAATTCTCAAAACTGTTGCTGAAACACCTGTTCTTCAGATTTGCACCATTTACCCTAACCACTGTTTTGTTCCAACATCTGATCTCTAAACACTGTCCACTGCTGAAAGTTAACCACTGATCCCTCATTTTCTTGTAAGCACTGATGCTCAAAATCAGTGTCTTATCCACTGATATGCTATCTACTGATAGTAAAAATCATCCACTGCCCAAGATTTTTACCGTTGTAATCACTGATGCTTGATACGTCAGTGGCTCTTAAAACAACTGTTCTTCATACTTCATCCGTTTCATCAGTGGTTGACACGTGGTCAGTTTTTAGCCCTCAGATCTTAATAACCGCTGCCACATCAGCGATCATTTTTTAAAAATAAAACCTGCCCTAAACCCCAAACAGGGTTTTACACTGTCGAATTGAATTCCAAAAATTCTCTTCTCATAGCAGTTTCCAACTCTTCTTCTCAAAATCTCCAAAATTCTCCTTCATTCTTCTCCGCAAAAATGACAAAATCAAAGTCAAAATCAAAACCAAAACCTAAATCACCATCACCTTCCAAAGAGGTCGCTCAAACGACCGAAGAACCCATCGAAATACCATTCAAACAATCTCACAACTATCTGGGTTTATTCACAAAACCTACTGATAATCACACCTTTGACACCATCATTGATGCATTATCTGCATCAAAGTACAAAACTTTGTTGACAGCAAATGCTCCTATCTATCTGCAAACCCAGAGAGAGTTTTGGAAAAAGGCGTCGCTTGAAAAACAAGACGGAAAAGTCATAGCCATTAACTCCTCGATTCAGGGAAAAGCGATCAAAATCACACCAAAATCGATATCAGAAGTCTTCATACTCGACGATCAGAACGGTAAAACCTCTTTTGACAAAAACGAGTTAAAAGCTGATTTTCTGAAAAGGGGTTATGCAGAAGAACCAAAGGTAGATACCCTACAAAAGGGTTATTTTCCATCTGCACCCAGGTTTTTATTTCACACTCTTGATGTGTGCTTCAAATAAAACAACATCTTTCAACGAAATACCATTGAAAATTCAAAGCCTGGGTTACGCTATTTTGAATAATAAAGACTATAATTACTCCCAGGAGATTTTCAATGACATGGTGAAAAATGTTGAAAGTAAAGCATTTTTACTTTTTCCAAGATTTTTGAGTTATTATTTTGAACAAAAATTTGAAAAGAAAAATGTAAATTTGCTCAAACAAGGTGTTCATTGTCAAATAAAAAGCATAACAAAAGAAACATTTTCAAGGATGATGGCACCAATAAAAACAAAAGCAGGGGTACCAGAGCAGACTTTAGCGGTTACAACTGCTCCTCAGGTATCAGCTGCTGAGCCCACTGCTCCAGGTGATCATAGCAGCACTCCCACTGCTTTGAAACCCACCCTGCCACCACTAAAAAGACCAAAAAGAAAACATCCAGAAAACCCACCAATCCCAAAACAAAGGCAACTCTGGAAGATGAGATCCCAGAGGAAATGCCTGTGACAACACAAAAGTCACCAGAAACCACTGCTGCTACTTCCTCACAGCAGTTGGAAGAAAGATCTCAACCCATGCCTAAAACTCCTCCTGTATCCTCACAAAAGGATCAGGTTGTAAGCACAGGGACACCACACTATGAAGCTCTGAATCCACTTGGATCCATCTTCCTCAGTCCTGACCCCAAGGACATGTCTCTTTCAACTCCCATCCCCTCACCAATCATATTACCACAAACCATGTTACCTTTGTTGCATGCAGCTGATATAGCTCAGACACAAACCAGTTCCTCTCTAACACCTATCACTGAGAGCATACTTCCACAAGTGACTGGGTCTGATGCTACTACTTCTGCTATCCCAGCAACAATTGAGGAGGTTACACCCCCTGAGTTACATATAACTCTTGGTGGTAGTTCAAGTGGAGCAGCAACTACAACTGGTGGATCAACAGGTCTCCAGTTGGCCAGTTGTTTCATAAATCAGACTCCCTTGAAGGCAATTTCTTCAATAGCACCAATGTTAACCACTAGTGAGCCTATTTTGACCACTAGTAACATCAAAGGTTTATCAAGTGCTGAAGAAAGAAGTCCCCAGTACCAAGAACAAGGGGCATCAATGGGTGACTTTTGGGACTAAGTTCCTAAGTCAAACATTGATATAACCACTGCTGGTGGGGATTCAGATGATCCTACTAAAGTAGGTGATGATTCAAGATATCAGGAATTGACGGGCAGAGTTGACAAACTTGAAGAATCAGTTGCTGAAATAAAGGAGATGGTGCAAGAGATTTTAAAAGCTCAAAAAGCACAATCCACTGCTGCCCCACCATAATCTGCTGTTCCTGCTCAAGCACCTGCACAACAGGCATTTGCTGCAAATGAGCTATGGAATATATTTCAACCCATGCTTGAAGCACAGCAACAAATGGCTGATAAAAAGCATGCTATTCAAGTACAAATGCTGACCAACATGGTTGAATCAAGATTTAAAGACACTCAAGCAGATATCAAGGCTATAAAGGCTAGCATTCAAAATGCTTCTGGCAAAGTTCCTTCTTCCATACCATTTCTTGTAAATCCCCCTTCAGATAATGACAAAAAGGGGGAGAATAACAAGCTGTTGGGAAATTTGAATAGGAGGGGAATAGAACATGGCCTTCATGTTGAGCCTGAAAAAGGAAAAGAAAAAGAAAAACAGGTCTCAAAACCTGTTAGTCAAACAGCTGATACAGCAATAGTTACAAAAACTGCTGTCTGTAGCCAAACAGCTGCCATCACATCAACACACACCACTCTACCACACACCACTACAACTACTGCTCCATCACCATCATCTACAATCACACCATTACCACTGCCTCCTGTCACAAAACAGAAGACAACAGATGTTATAACATCTGTTGTAATGACAGCAGCGGTTGAAGCACCAGTTGTTTCAACAGTTGTTTGTCAGACACTCCCCATCATTCAAACCACTGATTCATTCAAAACATCATCTGCTTCTTCCTCATTAAAAAGGAGAAGAAATCTCATATCAGATGATGATTCACCACCATCACCACCAACATCACCACTTCCATCCCCTGCTCAAAAGCAGAAGACAACAGCTGACATATCAGCAGTTGTAATGACAACAGATGTTGAGACACCAGTTGTTTCAACAGCTGTTAGTCAGGCATCCATAACTGTTCTCATTCTTTCTACATCACAACCAAAGCTCTTTAATAGAATAAGAAAGTCAATCTCTGTCGATGAGGGTATACATGATCCTAATGCTGCACAATATCCACTGGAACTTGAAGCCATAAAAAATGAGATGAGGCAATTCTATACAGAAGAAGATCCTTCAAAAAGGAGATTCTCCTCACTTATAGGCTACATGCTACCAGAGGATATGGATGATTATCTCAAACTCAAGACAAGACAGGCTAAAGCAAGAGCTAAATTTGAAAGTGAACGTGAACGTCTAAGCTAAGAAGGCATTGCTCAAAGACTGGATTTCTTTCTTGAAAAGGTAAAGCAGATGGAAGATTTCGCACAGGAACTAATCAAAGAAAAGGCTGAACAACGCAAAGAGCTTAGAAAACAATATCTTGCCTACATTATGAAAGAAAAATTCTATCCTGCTGAAGAAAAACAGTTTGAAGAATGGCCAATAATCGCTCTAAAGCATGAGGCTGAGAGGATTGACAGAATTAAGAAAGATCCTACAAAGAAGAAGAATGCTCCAAACTGGAACAAATTCAAAAAGCTCATTGCTGACTTCACTGCTGAGTATAAAAGAAAGAAAAAGGAGCTAGTGGATGCAAAAATGGATACTGCTGAAGCCATATCAAAATGGTCTAAACAGCAGACTGATGAAGCCTATGAAAGGCTGAAGAAAAAAAAGATAACTGTTTCAGGCACTTCTAAGAAGAAAGAACAAATGATGAAGCTTGAACAGAAGATGGGAAACCTCGACACACTGTTCCGGTCTACTTTTGTAACAAATCAAGAAGAGGGAGAACAGTTGACTGAAGAAGAGGTAATAGAAAAAGAAGCAGAGTACTTCAAAGATACCATCACGAAAATGGGTCTAAAAGAAGAAACTTCAACAAAGCTTCAAAGCCTTTTTAAGGCATTAAACAAAACTGCATCTCCAAACACTGCTAAAGACAAGACAGAAGCTGAAAAACAAGAACTCATTGAACAAGAAACTGCAGAAGATATAGCTGCAGTTGACAAAGTCTTTGAAGAAGCTTTCAAAAGAATGTCTGAAAGTCTGCAGTTGTTTTCAAGGCCATTATCCCTCAACTCATCTTCAAATAAGTCTCTCCCAAGAAACCCACTTGGCTTAAAAATACTAAAGTGGATGTCTGATCAAAAGACTCACGTATTGACCTTGGTCAGAGCCAATGGCGATGTGAAGCACATATCAAGGAAAGAAGCACTAGGCCTTAGTGTTCAAGATTTGCAGGATCTCCTTGGGCTTTCACTGTGTAGGGATGAGGATGACCAGAGTGCAAAGGAATTTGAAGCTGAATTCAAAGAACAAGCTAAGGCACTTTTGATGAGTAATAAAGGTCCTGAATAATGAAGGGTTTTGGCATTATCTGTTCCAGGGGGAGATTGTTGGGATTGAACCCTACCAGAGGAACAGATAATGTAGAGCCAAAACCAGGTCACAACAAAGGACTCATAATAAGCAGCGGTTTACACTTTGCTCTCCCCTTGAAAGTGATTTATAACAACTGATGGTCTCTATCTGCTGCTCATATTCAACTGCTGCTGTCCTTTCAACTGCTGATGAAAACCCTGAAGTATTCAACACTGCTGGTCCTATCTACTGATGTTAAAGCACTGCCCAGTCAAGGACTGATCAACCTTGAGGAAAGCACTGACATAAAAGGAGAGCAGCTGTTTAGTAAAATTGTTTGTCTTATGTATAGTCAGTGGTTAGGTTAGCAGTGTTTGTGTAAGGTCAGTAGATACAGGTTGTTAGGCTGTTAGACGTCGCTTTCATGGTGACGTCAGCTGAGATACCTCAGTGGTTTGGTTTGCCTATAAATGTAACAGTGCCCTGTACTGTTACATTTGATTGACTGAGTGGGATCTTCTCCTCATGTCTAATCCTTTCATCTTGTGTGCAACCAACCTTGGGGCATCAGGCTGAGGGGGAGTATAGTTTGTAAGCTTATCTGTAATCTTTTGCTTTGATTTGTAAATCCTTTGACTCTATGAGAAGCAATTGTTTATCAAACTATTTTCTCCTTTGATTGTGTTTACAAAGTTTGTTTTCATTTCCGCTGCACTTTACATGTTTTCATTGTCATTGATTATTCATTTTAAACAAACAAACACAACCATGAGAGCCTCCGATCCTAACAAAACTTCCTGATCCTGACATTTTTGTTGTAAGCACCAGCCATTCTTTGTTGATAACTGGCCATCCTTATCCTAGCCATATCCCTGATTTCTTCAATAGTATCCAGGTCTTGAGCCAAGTTTTCATCATTTTCCTCAGGATCACGGGTACTTGTTCTAGCAGTTGGAACCACCATTTCTGTTGGGATCACTGATTCTGCCCCAAATACCAAGGAGAATGGTGTTTGACCAGTAGCATTCTTAGGGGTTGTCCTATCAGCCCAAAGCACATAGGGTAGTTCTTCTGCCCATTTCCCTTTCTTGGATCCAAGCTTCTTCTTCAAATTGTTGATGATGATCTTGTTGGATGATTCTGCTTGACCATTAGCTTGTGGGTGGACTGGTGTTGATGTTATCATCTTAATCCCCCAGCTGTCACAAAAGTTAGTGGTTCTGCCCCCAATAAATTGGGAACCATTATCACATATAATCTCAGAAGGAATTCCAAATCTAGTTATAATATTTCTTTTAATGAAGGATATAACTTCCTTTTCTCTGACTTGGGCAAAAGCTTCAGCCTCTATCCACTTGGAGAGGTAATCAGTCATAGCTAGCATGAATACTTTTCCACCAGGTGCCTTAGGGAGCTTACCAACTATATCCATACCCCATCTCATAAATGGCCAAGAGGAGGATATAGGATGCAATAATTCAGCTGGTTGATGAAGGATATTGCTGTGTCTCTGACAAGGATCACATCTCTTAGCATACTCCACAACATCTCTCTTCATGGTTGGCCAGTAGTATCCTGTCCTCAGGATCCTTGAGAATAATGCCCTGCCCCCAGTGTGGTTTCCACAATCTCCTTCATGGAAGTCTTTTAAAACTTCTTGGATTTTAGGATCCTCAATGCATCTCAAATATGGTCCTGCAAGAGATCGTCTATACAACATATTATTTAAAATTGTGAATTGAGATACCTTAGATTTGAAAGCCCTAGGGTTTTCTCCTGTAGGAATCTCTCCATGTTGTAGGTATCTCATAATTGGTGAGATCCATGATCCTGAATGGGATTGAGTATCCTCACTAGGGATAACTGCAGAATCATTTCCTATCTCCATAGCCACATGATCCTCGATAGCCGGGGTCAGGATATGGATAATAGGGATCTTGATATCCTCCGGGATCTTCAAGGATGATCCTAAGTTAGCCAATGCATCAGCCTCCGTATTTTCTTCCCTTGGTACCTGCGTTAAACTAAAGGAAACAAAAGAGAGTGCCAAACCTTTGACTATCTCTAAATATTTGGTTAGCTTTTCACCTTTAACAGCATAGGATCCATTAAAGTGGTTTGTAATTAACAATGAATCTACATGTACCTCAAGATACCTGATCCCCATATGCTTTGCAATTTGCAAACCAGCAATTAAGGCTTCATATTCAGCCTCATTGTTAGTGGTTTGGAACTTACAAGCTATAGAGTGGGGTATTATGTCCCCCTGTGGCGATTTTAGTAGTATTCCAAGCCCTGTGCCTTTGACATTTGAGGATCCATCAGTATAGAGTATCCAAGGATCCTTGGTCTCTTCTAGCTGCTGGACTTCTAACTCAGCTTCTTTTTGTAAATCACTACTGAAATCAGCCACAAAGTCAGCTAATGCTTGGGATTTGATGGCTGTCCTAGGCTCATATCTTATATCATATGCACTTAGCTTCACTGCCCACTTAGCCATCCTTCCTGACATCTCTGGTTTCCTGAGGACATTCTTAATTGGGAAATTAGTTTTAACAATGATAACATGAGTTTCAAAATAATGTCTTAATTTAGTAGATGCCATAATTGATGCAAGAATAAGCTTTTCAAGGTGTGAATACCAGGATTCGGCATCAAGTAAACTTTTACTTACATAATAGACAGGATGTTGTGTACCTTCATGATCCTTAACAAGGACCGCACTTACTGCTTTTGAGGATACTGCAAGATACAAGGATAGCACATCGCCTTTTTCTGGTTTCATCAAGGATGGGGCTGAGGATAGGTAATCTTTGAGGGCTCTTAAAGCATTTTCATGCTTCTCAGTCCACTCAAATTTCTTGTTCTTCCTTAGGATATCATAGAATTCTTTACACTTCTCTGAGGATTTGGATATAAATCTGTTCAAAGCTGCTATCCTGCCTGTTAGCCTTTGAACATCCTTAGCATTGGCCGGAGATTTGATGTTCACCATATATCCTAAGAATTTACCTGCTTTAACACCAAAGTGACATTTTGAAGGATTAAGCTTCATATTATATTTATCAAGGATATTGAATGCTTCCTCCAAGTCTCTTAGGTGATCCTCAGCTTTTAAGGATTTTACCACCATATCATCTATGTAAACCTCCATAGTTTGTCCAATCTGATCCTTGAACATCATATTCACCAGCCTTTGATATGTTGCACCTGCATTTCTTAATCCGAACGGCATAGCAATATAGCAGTATATACCAGTTGGAGTCATGAAGGCTGTATCCTCTTGGTCGGATGGTTCCATTTGGATTTGTTGAAATCCAGATGAAGCATCCATAAAAGTTAACAGTTCATGACCCGCAGTTGCATCCACCATGGAGTCAATGTGGGGTAATGGGAAAGGATCCTTGGGACATGCCTTATTTAAATCGGTAAAATCGACACATACCCTCCACTTTCCGTTTTTCTTTTGAACAACAACCACATTAGCCAACCATCTTGGATACTTGACCTCTCTAATCATACCTGCCCGGAGCAATTTCTCTACCTCTTCCTGGATAATGGCATTCCTTTCCGGTGCAAACTTTCTTCTCCTTTGATGGATTGGTTTGAAGGACCTGTCAATGCCGAGTTTGTGAGTGATTACATCTTTGGATATACCAGTCATGTCTTCGTGTTTCCATGCATAGGTAGTCTTTCTCCTTTTGAGGAAGGATACGAGGTCTTCTTTCACTTCGCCAAGGATCCCTAATCCGATATAGATTTTGGATTCAGGATCATCGGGATCCATGAGGATTTCTACCACATCCTGCTCTCTTGCCTCCAAGACATCCCTTGGAGGATACCTTGATTGCTATTGCTCCCTTGACTTCGAGGCTGGTTTCATCGATGAAGTGTAGCAATTCTTAGCCTCCTGCTGATCACTATCAATCTTCACTATTCCCCAAGGACTAGGGAGCTTCACACATTGATGGTAGGTAGATGGGACTGCTTTCATATCGTGTATCCAGGGCCTGCCAAGGATAACATTGCAACGAGATAAACAGTCAATAACACAAAAATTTTTATAAGAGTGTAAGCCTTCGATATATATTGGGAGTTTAATGTCCCCCAGGGTATTCTTAGTTTCGCCACTAAATCCCACAAGCACGGAGGATCTTGGTATGATATCTGATTCAGGAATTCCCATCTTCTTTAGAACATCAAGCTGGATAATGTTCACTGAGCTTCCTCCGTCTATAAGGATCCTGCGGACAAAATGGTTAGAAATGAAAAGAGTAATAACTAAACCATCGTGATGAGGATCCTGGATATCAACACGATCATCCTCATCAAAGGTTATGACTTTTCCTTCGGAGACACTTGATGTTCGAACTGGTCTTTCTCCACTATCCATCTTAGTTTCCTTTGCATGCCTTTTTGCCGCTGAGAAGGATGTGCCACAAATGTCTGATCCTCCAGAAATAAAGTTTATTACTTGTGCATCTGCTGGAGGGGCCGGAGCTTTCTCAGGGATCCTTTCAGGATCCTGAGTCCTTGATTTTTTCCTACCCAACAACTCTTTCAGATGCCCCTTGCTCAACAAGTATCCAATTTCCTTCCTTAGTGCAATGCATTCTTCTGTGAGATGCCCGAAATCTTCATGGTATGCGCACCACTTCGACTTATCCTTAGTTGCAGCTGGCCTGTCATTCTTTCTGGGCCATCTAGCTTTATCACCTAGATTCTGCATCGCAAGGATTAGTTCATTGTTATCAACAGAAAAACAATATTCAGAAATTGGAGGATAATCCTCATCATCCTCTTCTTGATCAACAGAATGCACGTTCTGGTTATCAGATCTGTTGTAGGATCTGAACTTGTTGTTCTTGAATGAGGATCCTTGCTTTTCCTCCTTTGAGGATCCTGCTAACCTCTCCTGGATCCTCTTGTCATCCTCTAGCCGAATGAACCTAAGTGCCCGGGTTCTTACCTCATCTAAGTTCCTGCATGGTGTCATAACAAGATCATCATAGAACAACGAATCCCTAAGCAATCCCATTTTAAAGGCCTCAACAGCCGTGGCTATATCTAAGTTGGGAATGTCTAAGGATTCTTTACTGAATTTGGTAATGTAGTCCCTTAATGATTCATTATGACCCTGGGTTATCCTATATTGATCACTAGTTAATTGTTCGAATTTTCTACTACAAGAAAACTGAATATTAAACAAGTTAACTAGATTAGCAAATGAGGTAATAGAGTAGGGGGAAGACTTAGCAGCCATTTGAGAGCTGATCCAGTAAGAGTGGATCCGAATCCCTTGCACAGGCATGCTTCCTTTAACCTTTCTGGGATTGGATTGATCTCCATCCTCTCCCTGTATTGTGCTATGTGTTCTTTAGGATCCGTCGAACCATCATACAGCTTCATTGTTGGCACATGGAACCTCTTGGGTATCTCAGCATCACAGATTGGTGGTGCAAAACGAGATATCTTGTGGCTCCCATCTGCAATCTCTGGGATAGGTTTGACCACTCCCGAAACACTTGATATCATATCCTTTAGCTTTTGCAATTCTCTGGCCATGGCATGATTGATACCTGGATCCTGCATAAGACCATGGTTAGTAGTATAAGAATTATTAAAAGTGTTACCTCCCATTGGATTCAAGTTAGGAAGAATGGATGTTAATCCATATTGTTGGGGCTCTGGAATGATCGAGGGACCAGTAGAAGCATTGGTCTGCATTGGAATAAAATCTCCCATATGGACATCTGAACTTCCTGTTTGCAAACTCCTCAAGGATCCTGGCATCTGGAAGGATCCCTGAAACTGGGACGATCCTGGAATAAAGGAGGATCCTTGAACCTGGGATGATCCTGGAACAAAGGAGGATCCTTGAACCTGGGATGATCCTGAATATCCCCCTGAAGTCATGAAGGATCCCATATGCTGAGGATAGGATCCTGCTTGCTGGAAGTATGGACCTAATGCCTGGGTCACTGTTGTTGTTCCGTAGTGCACTCCTTTTGGTCCACCCACATATTGAACGTCTGGAACCACTGATGGCTGAGAAGTAATCGCCGGAGTATCAAAATTCAAAGATCTGGGTATCAGTGGGGAACGATCCTCTGCCGTTTTCTTCTGTTTCTTAATTTCGTCAATCTCCCGGAGGATCCTTTCGTTGGTCTTATCCTGCTCTTGTGCATGATTCCTCATCTGCAAAATCAAGGCATAGAGATCATTAGTAGTAGGATTAGTTGAAACAGAAGAAGTAGGTGGTTTTGAGAAAATGGGAGTTGGTTTCTTCGCAGCATTCTCAGTATTCTTCTGGGATCCAGAAGGTGGTGGAGGCAAAGGAGGAACGCCTTGTGAAAAAGTGAAAGAGGGCATCAAGTTTGAAGCATTCTTCGCCGAGGAAGCCATTTGCTTGGTTGTAGTGAACTGCAATGAGCACGGCAATATGAATTTTTCTAAGAATGAAGCACCAATTGCCCCACGGTGGGCGCCAAACTGTTTTGGTCAAAAACTCTGATGAGGATATTGAAACCAAACTCTCTATTACGGGGTATGATGCTTGAAATGTAGAACAATGACAAGGATCACTTTAAGGTAAATTGCACAAATGACACAAGGATTTATACGGGGAAAAAGCCCTTGATCAAGAGTTGATCTCCGGCACAAAAAACCCCGGGTGATGGAAACTACCGATCACCAAGCTCAAATAAATCAATAAACGTTTACAACTTCGGATAGTAACGAGCTAGGTACAAGGATCACTATCGTGTAACGTGTAAAAGTGAGTGAAAACGAATGAATGTTCGTCGAGAGCTTCAAGTGTGCGAGTATACGAGAGTGTGTGTAGCTGAAAAATGACTAAGTGTTCTTATTTTAGCTCGTTACCCCTTTTAAAATATATGCTAACTACAATAACTAACTATCCGACTTTTGTGCCAAGCTCCCACGTTCTCCACAACGTCCACTTTTGGTCAATCGTGTGCGAAATGCCCGTGGAATATTCCTTAGTACCGTTGCCAAGACCAAGTCAAGCTCGTAACTCCTGCGAAGTAATACAAAACACAAACAAACAATCATCAGTACGAGGATCCTTAAAGTGATCCATGACCCTGATCCTGAAGCTCTTCTGAGGATCACTATCTGTCACAGAAGAAAGGATCATTAATTAGGATAACGAGTAAGGATCACTAATTGTTAGAAAATCCTCCCCTAACACCTGGTGATCCTTCTCAAGATCCTCTGTCCTACCATGGGTGGACCACTTCCTTGGTAGATCCTTTCCGTTTGGAATGGTATCCCTTCTGACAAAGAAAAACCGTCGTTTCCAGTTTGTATCGTTCTTGGTGGCTTTAAAAATGGGATGTTCTTCGCCGGGTTTTCGCTTAAACAAATATCGGTGGGATCCAAACGTCGTAAGATCATACATCTCTGCCAGTTCTGACATTCCTAAATCAATCCCTTCCTGCTCTATGATCCTTTCAAGGGTATATAGGACCCTCCAGATCATCGGCATAGCTTGGATGTAGGAGATGCCGGTAAGGGAGAAAAAGGATTGGGTAAAAGCTGGGAAAGGATAGGTGTATCCTATGCTGAATGGGGTAACCGGAAAGGCAACCCATGTTTCAGAAGTGTAGTCACTCAGAACAGTGGGATCAAAGGGATTGAAAAAGGCGTTCGCCGGAAAGCAGTGCCGGATTTTATCTACTTGTGCATCGTTAAAGCAATACCTCTCATTCGCTGAGTCTTTGATGATCCCTTGACTCTTCAAGGGGCTATCCTTCTGGTGATCCTTGGCGGGGGAGGACCGGAGCATCATTCTTAACGTGATATTGGTAAAGAAAGTAAAACAGAGTAAGAGAAGGAGAAGTAGGAAAAGAGATACCTGATTGATCTTCGGTTGAGAATTTAAAGGGAAGTTCTCTTGGATTTAAATGCAAATTGATCCTATCTCTAACTCCTATTTATAATGATGATTTGCAGGATTGTCACTTCGGTGACGTCAGGTTTGCAACGGCTAGTCCGTCTACAACGGCTAGTTATCCGTTAGTCTGTTGCGGATAAGATCAACAAAATACAACTCGTTTATTTACAATATAACTCCTTATATTTTGGGGGCAATTATTAGGGGTGGATTTCTAAATGACCCGTGATCCTCAATTATTATCCTGTTTAGTGATCCTTACTTCTGTGTCAGTTAGTAATCCTCAGAAGTGCTTCAAGATCAGGATCATGGATCATCCTAAGGATCCTTATACTAATGATTGTCTGCTTTGAATTCGATATTGTTTTGCAGGAATATCAGCTTGGACTTAGTCTTGGTAACGTTCCTGAAGAATATTCCACGTCTATTCCGCACGTGCTTGGTCAGAAATGGACGTTGTGGAGTCGTGGAGGACTTGCATCATTTGCGGACAATTAGTTAGGCTATATATTTTCTAATTTAAAAGGGGTAGCGAGCTAATTAGACAACACTTTTGGCTATTTTTGGCTACACACACACTCATACAACTGCTCTCATCAACTTTCGTTAACACACTTGGCGATTACACACATTTTCTACACGATACACTATAGTGATCCTTGTACTTAGCTCGCTATCATCCGAAGTTGTAACAGATTATTTGTTTAATTTAAGTTGGTGATCGGTAGTTTCCATCACCCGGGGTTTTTTGTGCCGGAGATCAACTCTTGATCAAGGGCTTTTTCCCCGTATAAATCTTTGTGTCATTTGTTCATCATACTTGATAGTGATCCTTATTATTGTTCATCAATTCAAGCATCATTCCCCGTAACAAAGAGTTTGGTTGCATTATCCTCGTCTGATTTTTCCCCAAAACAATCCTAATAAATTAAAATTCTAGATAAATAGGTCAGAAAACACAAGAAGTCTAAACCAAGAAGTTCTAGCCTAAGGTTTATTCTATTAGCAAAATTTCCGAAAAGATAATTCTCTCGGTTGGATGCGGCTCGAAAAACTTCTTCCTCCGGATATGGGTCCCTCATACGTCGGCGAGCCATTCTTCTATCTCCCTAGGGAGAAAAAAGGCGGGCTCATTGGCATCATTGTTTTGAGGGGGTGTAACTTCCACCAGGACTTCTTGCAAATCATCAAGAGGAGGCTCCGTGGGGACGTCATCCCATCCGGTGGGATTATTGACTCCAAGTGCTAGGTTCCAATCCTCTTGAGGGAGGATCAGTTCCATGGGAGGTGTCAAACGAATGTTCAACCTCTGGTGCAAGAGGTTGATTTCTTGAAAACTGTTTTCCAACCCCACCGTAAGATAATTTATACGGTCTATGAGTACCTCCTCTACCGATGTCATCTTATCAAGAGCTTCACGTAATGCCATCACGTAGTGTACGAGAGTTGGTTCGATTGGGGACCTCCGTTCTCTTCGACTGTTTCTGGAATGTGCTGAAGAAGTTCCACTGTTTTGGCTCAACATTCTACGAAAATAAACTGAAAAGAGTTCATTTTAATGAAACAGTAACCTCGGACATGGCCCCGTGCTCAATGAGCACGACCCCGTGTTCCCTTGCCTGTAGATTTTAGAAACAAGGAATCTTGGAGTTTTAAATTATTTTTCTGGTTATTAAAGCATTTTTAAGCAGAAATAACTTAAAACAATGTTGTAGAACTTATTTTTAACAAGATTCCTTGAATAAAAACCTAACAAACATCACAATAAAGCTTGGAACCATGTTGATTTCAAGCTTTAATGGAGGTGTTTTGAGGTGAAAATGAAGAAGAAGGCAATAGACAAAAGTGGAAAAGACAAGATGGTTGTTCGAAACCTTCTTTAGAATATACCTAGGATGGTATGTGTGAAGATCCACAAAATCTCTGTCTTTTGGAGTGGTCCAGATGTGCAGGAATCTTGGCTGCATTTATAGAAAACGACAGCATGTTGCACACGGCCCCGTGTCGGCTGGACACCGCCCCGTGTGCAGGCAGGATCCTGACACATTTTGTCCGTATTCTGACAAAAAAGTCAGACGGGAATCTTTTGGTGGACACGGGGGCGTGCTGACCTGGGCAAGGCCCCGTGTCTAGAGGCTGTTTATGAAGTTTCGTCTATTTTTAAGGAATTTATCCGGATCGGGTGGTTCCTTACTGGACGGAACATCCCCAAAGTGCCCGAGATATCTTAATTGCTCTAGATTTAGACGAGAACGCAAGAGGTTGTCGGTGAGGCTGATTCCTATGCTAAATGTAAGTGGACTAGTCCAACCCTTTCCCGGGCTCTCGTTAAAGAAGGTGTATGCCGAATCGCTCAGGTCTATGTATGCACCGAACGAAGTCGATGGGGAGTCCTTCACGGCACAATCGACACAGGGACGACTATCGCTCAAGTCTTCGCCAGAGTTAGAGGTGATATCGGGAACAACGAAGTTGTTTTTATTCGAATGCGACCCCAACAATTCTTCTTGGGTATCGTTTTGAGATGAAATAATGATATCCATCTCAAGTTCCTTTACCCAATTAAGAATTAAATCTTCTAATTGAAATAATTCATCAAGAAGCATTTCTCCTAAAAGGTTCGATTGAGAGCATTCGAGGGAGAGATAAGGATTATTTTTACTTTCGCCCTTCTTAAGGCTACAGGAAAACAATGGGTCTATATAATAGGGCTTATAATTTAGAAAATAACATTCTAGATCTTTATGATTGCCGCCACATATTTGACACCACGTACCATAAGAGGGCCGATAGTAAAAAAATCAGTATCACTCATGTTTGTGTCAGAAATTACCAACCGTCGGGATCTTACGGTTCTGTTTTCAATAACTGAAGCTTGGGCACGGGGCGTGTTGAGTGGGCACGGCCCCGTGTTCAGCTACTGTCTGACTTAAAACAGGATTGCCAGTACCAAAGATTGGGCATGGGGCGTGTTCAGCGGGCACAGCCCATGCTGAGTTCTGCAGAAGCTGAAAAATTTATAAAAATCCTAAAAAAACAGAAAAATAAGAAAAAAAATAATTAGGCAGTTGATTCCTAACTTTCTTAAAATCCTTGTGTCCCCGGCAACGGCGCCAAAAACTTGATGTGCGTGCGGTGGTATAGGTTTTTATGTATATTTTTAGCCCTTTTTACACATTAGTCAAGTTTTAAATTTATAAAACATGATATTTTACTAACACCAAACACACATATGGGCAAGTGCACCCATCGTGAGCGTAGTATAGTGTTGGCAAGATACCGAGGTCGTCCAAGGACACAAGAGCTTTTAGTACCGGTTTATCCTCAATGTCTAATCAAATCAAAAGTTTAAAAAAAGGTTTAAACTAAAAAACTAAAAATGTTGAAAATAAAAATAAAAATAAAAACAGATAGACAAGATGAATCACTTGGATCCGACTCGCCTTTAGTATAACCTTTGATTATTTTCGCACTTTTGCACTTTTTAAGAGATTATCTTAGTTATAGTAGTAGACCCCTCTTTTGAAGGTGACGTTACCCTCAACCCAGTAGTTTGAGTCAGCAAGGATACAATCCTAAAGGGTTGGATTATTGAAAGATAATTAATTAAGTTATTAATACGTAATGTGGTAGGCCCCTCTTTTGAAGGTGACGTTACCTCGGCTAAGTAGTTTGAGTAAGCAAGGATACAATCCTAAATAGCCGGGTTAAAGTTTTAATAGTAGTTTACATATGAGGGGGTCAAGGAGTTCGGACCCCCGCCATCCAATACCAGTGGGTATTGAAGGAGGTCCTACTAAACTTGACCCAGGTCCTTGCAGGATCTATACATAGAACAAGGCAAGACTCTTACCAAACCATTCCCTTAACCCCCGACCAGGTAGCCAACATATCTCCATATAGACTATGGAGATATGAATGTTGAAAATCTTTTATTTTATATAGACAGTAAAATAATGCCAAGACACCACGGACAAATGATAAGGAAGATTCACCTTCAACATAAGAAACTAGTTGTTAAAGTCATTAATACATAACCAAATAAAAAGTGCGAAAAGATTAAAAATAAAAAGTATTACACTAAACACTTGTCTTCACCAAGTGATGTAAGAGACTTATGCAAACATGGCCTTTGATTGTCAAGAACTCTTACGATCAATCTTGGATCCCGAGACTACTCACACACTCTATGATGGATGGTGGATTTGGGTTGTGATGGTGGTGGTGGGTGGGTGAAGTGTGAGAGAGGTGGTTTGTCAAGGGATGGTTTGTAAATGAGCCAAGCACCCCTATTTATAGCCTGTACAGAAGCCAGGACACGGCCCCGTGTCCATTGGGCATGGCCCCGTGTCCACCCATCTTCTCTTTATTCATTAATTGCAGTTTGTCTGCATTAGTTGACCACGCCCCCGTGTCCGCTGGGCACGACCCCGTGTGCAGAAGCGTATCTGTACTATCAAGATTTGCCTAGATTCTGCGAATCTTTGCGTTGACCACGGCCCCGTGTCCGCTGGGCACGCCCCCGTGGTGGGTGATAGAAGCTTCTACAACTTTGTCTTTTCTGCAGATACTTGGGCACGCCCCCGTGCTCAGTGAGCACGGGGCGTGTTCAGCCTTCTGTTCTCTTGTTTTTGCTTGAGAAGATGCTGTCGAGGGGTCGGGCATGCCACGTTTATTCCTTTTCTTGTATTTATGTTAGATTTAGCTGCCTTTTTGCTTCTTTTGTTCATTTGAGCTCATTTAATCCTGAAAATACAAAAGGAAGACAAAAACACATTTTTTCCAACATTAGTACTAAAAAGGGGTTACTTTTATGCCACATTTGATGTAATTTATATGTTGAATTTTGTACACATCACCTGCCCTAACACAAGCATTCTTCACACTCACCGGCATGTGCTTATACAAGCCATGCCGATGATGTGGAGAGTTCTTTACACTCTTGAAAACATCATTGAGCACGAGGGTGTTGAAATAGGGATGTCTGAGTTGACTCAGATGTACAATCTTGTCAGCCATGGTTCTCATCGCTTTTTGTTCAAGAACAAACCTGGTCAGCCTCATCCGATTCTGAAAACCACCAAAAATGATACCAACTGGAGAAACCAGTTCTTCTTTGTAAGGAGGGACTCAATCCCATATGGGAAAGACCCTCCCAAAAAGTGGATCACCCAGGGTAGGATATGGGATCCTTGAACAAGGACCATAGTAGGGTTCTTTTTCTGTTAAGGATAACTGATCCTTCTACTTGTTTCTGTTGTGCAGCTATCTCGCTCTCTCATATTCAAGAAACTCCTGCAACAAAAAAAAGGCTTGCTGCTTTCTGGAAGCTTGATCCTGCTGTCAGAACATTTCAAGCTAAAACAAAGGATTTTCAAGAAATCTCCTCCGGTTCCTACACAATGTCAAGTAAGTATCCACATCTATGTGTAAATAAATGTTTAAATAAATATAAGGTATGAATACTTATATATGTTTTGTATTTGTAGGCGCTGGAAAATCCTCAAAGTCTGCTTCCAGGTTCAGTGTGAGTGATCTCAATGAATTCGTCTCCTCAAGGTCCGTTAAAAAGGAGCTGGCTGCAAGCCCAAGCATCCCGAATCCTAAGGGCATGAGCACACGGGGCAAGGGTGCCAAAAAGAGAAAGACCGATGAGCCCAGTGAAGGCCTCCCTCTCATTCAGCATCAGTTTGAGGAATACGTCTCCGAGGTAAGGATCCTGAATCCATAAGTCTGAACTTTCCTTTCTGAGGATAACGGATCCTGACTATATACTTATTTTATGCAGAAATATGCCGAGATCCAAATGCTCCTTGATCAACATCTGGCAGAGGCTGGGAAGAAGAACCTGGACTTCCAGTAGATGTTCTTGGCTAAAGACAAGAAAATCTCTTCCCTTGAGAAGGATGTGAACCTGCTGCAGAAGGAAGTGGTCTTGGCTCAGATCATAGCCCATCAGGAGAAGGCAGAGGTCATGGAAGGGGCGAAGCTTTCTGCTACTATTGCCATGCTAAAGATCAAGCTGCAAATGGCCAAGGAGACTGAGGATCCTACCTTTGATAGGTCTGCCTGGGACCAAGAGGCATGGAGGCAGAGGTTGGCTGAGCTGGACGACGAGGATGAAGCTGAGGAGGCAGTAGCTGATGGAGCTGGGAGCAGCGGGGTGAAGGATCCAGTGGAGGAGGCAGCTGGTAAAGGTGGTGATGAAGCAGTGAAGGTTTAAGCTGCAACAATGGGCGATGATGAATTTATCTAGACGCGGCTGGAGCCCATTTTTTATGGTTTTGTGGTTTTTATTTGATGGTGAACAATTATGGTCTGTAACTAAACAATAGTATTTAGGTTTAAGGATCACAGATCCTTGGAACAATAGGTAGGATGATAGTTGGTGGAGGGATCCTCTGTTTGGGGGATGAAGCCACTATTATCCTGTCGTCTTTACTTTCCTGCACTATAAGACTCGTTAATATGGACACCCTTTACCTACCCCAGTGGACGGGCCACGTATTACTGGTAGATGCTCGGGGTAGGTAATTTTGACAACCTTTGAAGGGTTTAACTTTGATAAATAAATATAACCTTTAACTTTTGGCTATCTTGTGTTGTTCATTCTGTGTATATTTACCTTTCAATTGTTATTGTATAATTCTTTGAATTTACAAGTTACACTACTAGAAAACTGCTGCTATTCCCACGTCAATTTCCGTGGGAAATCCGTGGGTAATGGCGTTTACCCACGGATTTCCCACGAAAATGGGCTGTGGGAATTATGCTCGTGGGTAATTTTTTTCTGACGCATTTCCTACGGATTCTCCTACTCATTTCCCACACAAATGTTTCGTTAGAATTCTCCCACTTATTTATCACGGAATTAATTTTCTTAACTTTCCGACGCATTTCCCACGGAATATTTATTTTTTAAAATTTGTGTTTAAATCAATTATATTTATATTTATTATATATATTTTAATTTTCTTACACAATTCCTACGGAAAGTTTTTTTTCTTCCTACACAATTACAACGGAATGTATTCGTTTTTCCTACATAGTTCCTACGGAAATATTTTTTTTTCCTACACAGTTCCAACGAAATGTTTTCTTGATTCCTACACAATTTCTACAAAAATAGTTTTTTCCTACGCAATTCCAACAAAATGTATTATTTTTTCCCACACATTTCCTACGAATTTATCTTTGTTTCCTACAGAATGTGACGAAACCTGTTTATTCTTTTTCCTACATGTTTCCTACGGATACTATTAAAAAATAAAAAAAAAACAAAAAATACTTGTTTTTTCGTGCTGAAAAATGCATAATGATAAATATGATTCGGAACACAAGCGTGCACTCCCGCAACTCCCAACTTGTTCGATGTGTATTATAATTCCCTTTGGTAACCGAGTTAATCCCGATTACGCTAAAATATCTAACACAAGAAACTCCAACATTCACTTATGTCTCCCCTTTTGGTCCTTGAATATGTTAATTGTTAAACAAGTCAACCTGGATTCTTATAACATGTGTTGGATTCTTATAACATGTCTAAAGTTAAATAATTGTTATAATTTGAGTGGTTTCAAAATCCATTAAAACACAAGTTTCGCCCAAAATACTCTATGCACAATTTGCAAATAACCTAATCATGAACCACCGGAAATAAATAAAAAAAAACAAAATCAGCACCAACAATCAGCACACTAAAAAGCAAAGTTAACCAGAAACAAGATCTTGAGACGCTCGAGAGGAACAACGGTTGTCTTGGCAACTCCACCGGCAATCAGTTCACTAGCAAACAACGGAATACTTTCTATAACTCCTTAATGTTGTGTTGTTTCGTACAATAACCCGAAACAAACTTAGAATATGAAGCTCGAACCACTCTCGACCCGAGTCTGAACGGTACGCGACCCGGGCTGAACCAACACCCGAGCCGTCTTCAACATCATCACCATCTTCGACACAGAAGCCAACAACAACACAAATCAACTCATCAACTTCATCAATCTCAGAAAAAAAAAAAAGAAACAAACGAAAGGAAAAACGGTGAGGGAAAGGTTTACCCAAAGTGGATTCGTCGGATTCAAACGTTTGCCGCCGCCGCAGCTCGCCGGAGCTCGGCGCCGGCTCCGCCCTCTTTTCCCGTCTCCTCTTCTGCTCGGTCTCTTTCTCTCTCTCTCTCTTTCTCCGTCTACTCTCTCTCTCTCCTGCTTGAAACATCAACCGGCACTACCACCGCCGCAACAGCTGTTGTCGTCATCGGGTAATCACCGGGGGGGGCTGTCGCAGGTGTTGGCTGTGGTTTATGGGTGTGTGTGGATAAACTGAAGGAGATAAAGAATTTGAGAGGGAAGGTAGATGGTGAACGGCTGATATGTTTAAGGTTAGGGTTTCAAATGAATTACTTTAAGCTATCACTACAAATATATAGTTAGGGTTATTCCCTTAATGGGCTTGGGCTTGGGCCCAAGACCCACAAGCTCAATCTCGTGTTTTAAGTGGCCGCTCATTTCTACGAACCCGTTTTCGCAACCGTTCTTCTAAAAATGTCGTATAATATAATATTAGGTCCGTAAGTATGTAAAATAACGCCGGTTATAAATGTTGGACACGTTCGTTCGTTGGTTGCGTAAAAAGCGCGTAAAATGTCGCGTTGGTCGTTTTAATCCGTTTTTGGATCCATTTTCGCCTACGGTTAATAAAATTTAATTACGAAGCTAAATATATCGTAAAATTTAAGTTTTAAAGGTAACACGCGTGTCCGATGCTTTTGTTTCGTTGCTGGTGCGTTCCTGCAGTCGCGTTTCTCATTCACGTTTGCGCTTTGTGGCGTACGGAAGCACGATAAATTGGTAAAACTAAATTTATAAGTGTAAAATATACATGTAAAATTCGTATTTGTCAGCGTTTTCAGTATTTTGTACGGTGTCAGTCCGTTACCGTTTAACGTTTCGCAGATTCTCCGCAGATCATCATACGTGCACTGTAAAGTCGAATATACGTTCCTAGGCACTCCAAAACCCTTATTTGTTAATCGTGTAATTAGAAGCCGTAAATCACCGGTTGTCACACCGTGTGCACCTTGGTAAACCATGTATTGAGTGCTATTACATCGTAACAAAGAATTACAGGTCATGCATGCCCTAATAAACCATGTTGGGACTTGATATATCTTAAAAGCCCATTAAGACCTTCATTATGTAACATTCGATGTTGAAGGATTACATCACGTTGTATTGAGTGCTATTATATAGTAACAAAATTTACAAGTCATATATGCCCTAATAGAACGTGTTGGGCCTTGATATATCTTAATGGCCCGTTAAGACCTTTATTATGTAACATTGAATGTTGAAGGGTTATATCATGTCATGTTGAGTAATCTTGTATCATAATGGACACTAAGAGGTCATATAAGCCCTAATAGACCGTGTGGGCCTTGATATATCTTAATGGCCCATTTAAGGCCAGGGGCGAAGGATTTAAGGGGCGGGGAGGGGCGCTCGACCCACCGAACTTTTCGGTCTGTAGTATTATATATGTACGTTTCGTATAGGATTTCGTAGGTATATACTTTTTTGACCCCCCGGTTTTATAAAAAAAATTTAGATATATACGTTTTCGACCCCCGGTTTTAATTTTTTTATTTATATAGCCCAAATAAAATATTTAATTAGTCCAAATATTATAGCCCAAATCATTATATTTGGTAGAATACTAGAATGTATATTATATAACCCAAATCAAATCATTATATAGCCCAACTTAAAAGCCCATCCTATCAAAAAAAAAAAACCCAAATTCATTTACTTTGGGACATCGACAAGAAGACAGAAGCCACAAGCCAGAAATGCAGAAGGGGGGGACGCAGGTTCCAGAATTGTTCGACTTCAGCTTCTTGTTTGAGAACAGAAGCCAAAACACTGCTCGTCGTTATGGTCTTGTACTCTTGTTCGACTTCTTCAATCTTCATAAGGTTAAAGGTATGTGTTTTTCATCTTTAGGTTTAATTTAGGGCTGCAATTTATGTGATTTAGATTGAAATTAGGGATGAAATTGGTCTGAATTTTTGCCCTAAACTTGTTGAATCTTTCTGTAACTGTGTCTAATTTTATTTGTTTAATCTTATTGTGATTTGATTTAGATAGAAATTAGAGTTTAAAATTTAGGGTGATTTGTTAACGTGTTTTGTTATTAGATTATGCTAGGTGGAGAATAAAATGATAACTTCTTTTTTTAATGTTTGAGAACGTTTTTTATTTGATATTAATGTTTGACCCGACCCGAATCGAATCACCGACGTCCGACCCGAACATACACCTCGAAACTACGCGATAGAAAATTTTTTTTAGGTCCGTTACCTTCCGACCCTCCGAACTTTTTTTTCAAGCTTCGCCACTGTTTAAGGCCTTTATTATGTAAAATTCGATGTTGAAGGGTTATACCACATTGTATTGAGTGATATTACATCGTAACGAAGAATTACAAGTCATGCATGCCCTAATAAACCATGTTGGGCCTTGATATATCTTAAAAGCCCATTAAGACCATTATATAGCATTCGATGTTGAAGGATTACATCACATTGTATTGAGTGCTATTATATCGTAACAAAATATTACAAGTCATATATGCCCTAATAGAGCGTGTTGGGCCTTGATATATCTTAATGGTCCGTTAAGGTTTATTATGTAACATTCGATGTTGCAGGGTTATATCATGTCATGTTGAGTGATCTTGTATCGTAATGGACACTAACAAGTCATACAATCCCTAATAGACCGTGTGGGCCTTGATATATCTAAATGGCCCAACTAAGACCGTATTAAGGCTTGCATGGATTACTACGATTTTTCTACGGAACTATTACATTCATTATTTTCCTACGGATTTATGACGACTTGTTAAAAGGAGACGTATTTCGTAGGAATTGCATCAGTATTTTCCTACACATTTCCTACAGATATATATAAATTTGTTTTAAAAATAACATATATTTGTATTACAAAAAAAAATTATCCATTCCGTGAGAAATCTGTCGGAATTTCCAACACACTTCCTACGGAATCAATTTAGAAATAACATATATTTTTATTAAATAATAAAATTTATATTTTAATATCGTTAATTTTGTTTATTATGAATATTTTTTTACCATAAATTGGATTCCTACGCATTTCCTACTAATCGTTAAAATAAAAATGAATTCCGTCGGAATTCCGTCGAAAATTTCCGACACATTTCTTACGCATACCGATTCCTACAAATTTCCGGCTAATAGTTAAAATGAAAACGAATTCCGTCAAAAATCTGTGGGAAATTTCTGACACTTTTCCTACGCATAACAATTTGTGGCTTTTTTGTCGCTTTTTTTCTTGTTCGTAGGAATTTCGTGGGAAAAGTGTCGGCATTTTCGTTCGTAGGAAATGTGTAGGAAATTTTGGTAGGAATAGTAGTAGTTTTCTAGTAGTGTTATTAGTGAAGGTATAAAAATTAGTTTATGTCAAAAAGTTTAGGATATGATCAAGCATCAAATATCCTATAATCGAAAAGTTTAAAAAGTTAGATAATTTTAGGATATATATCATGTTGTCAAAGTATAAGGGTAACATTGATAAATCAAGAATAAAGTTAAAGTAAATAAGGATCATACCAGAGAATCCAAATCAGGATCCTAAATCCTTGATACTTAAAATCGTGATAATAAAAAAACAAACCCTTGTATAAAGTTAGGATCCAGGATCCTTAATTGTTTAGCTTTAGAAACCTGAAATGAGACATAACTTGGGACTAAGCCAATTGTAAAAGGAAGAGTTAGTATCTGGGGATAAGCCCAACAATCTGGGGACAAGCCCAATAAACTGGGGACAAGCCCAAAGGATCTTGTGTAAACTGGAGTATGGCCCATACTGGTGACTATCCAAACTTAGTGACATGAAGATGCCAAAACCTTAGCTAACGTGAAAATGTTAGAAACCTTAGGAACGGATGTATGGTACGTCTACCATTATACTTAGGATCCTAAATACAGCCAGTACAATGAAATTGTCAGCCCCTAAAGCGGGTACTGGTCCCATTGCCTTTAACTGCAGCAGGATAATCGTGTGCTACTGGCGAAGGTGTAAGAACCTGATTCGTAGAAGGTAGTAGATACCTTAAACTGGGGACAAGCCCAAAAACTGGGGATAAACCAAAAAAACTGGGGACAAGCCCATAAAACTTAGGAGACTTCTGTGGATACTTGATCCTTTGTCAAAGATGCACCCACTTCTGCAAAACTCAGAACTTAATGAAAAAGGATAAAGGATCCTGGATCCTTCTCCTTGTAATAAATTAAATTAAAGGATTAAACAAATTAGAATCAAATCATTACCAGAATTAGGATCGCATATCCTCTAAGGATCCTTTATGTATACCAGATATGAGGATGACTAAGGATCCCAGATTCTTCTTACATGAAGTATCTCTTCAAATGGACAGCATTCCAAGCTCTTGGTAGCAAATCACCTTCCATTGTTAACAAACGATATGCCCCCTTTCCTGCCTCAGATTCAATAAGATATGGGCCTTCGCACTTTGGTGCTAACTTACCATCAGCAGGATTTGTGGTATTTTAGAATGCTTTCCTCAACACCATGTCACCAACTTAAAACTTTCTGATCCTAACATTCTTGTTATAAGCTCTAGCCATCCTTTGTTGATAACTAGCCAATCTTATCCTTGCCAAATCCCTGGGCTCTTCTATAGTATCCAAGTCTTGAATCAAGTTTTTAGCATTTCCTTCAGGATCACGGATGCTTGTTCTGGCAGTAGGCGCTACCATCTCTATAGGGATCACTGATTCTGCTCTAAACACTAAAGAAAATGGAGTCTAGCCAGTAGGATTCTTGGGAGTTATTCTATCAGCCCATTATCACATAAGGTAGCTCTTCTGCCCACTTTCCCTTTTTGGATCCAAGCTTCTTCTTCAAATTGTTGATGATGATCTTGTTGGATGATTTTTCTTGACCATTAGCTTGTGGGTGGACTGGTGTTGATGTTATCATCTTAATCCCCCAACTGTCACAAAAGTTAGTAGTTCTACTCCCAATAAATTGGGATCCATTATCACAAACAATTTTAGAAGGAATACCAAATCTGGTAATAATGTTTCTTTTAATAAAGGATATAACTTCCTTTTCTCTGACTTATGCAAATGCTTCAGCTTCTATCCATTTGGAAAAGTAATCAGTCATGGCAAGCATAAACACTTTTCCTCCTGGTGCCTTGGGAAGTTTGCCAACTATATCCATTCCCCATCTCATGAATGGCCAAGAAGAGGATATAGGATGCAGGAGCTCCGCTGGTTGATGAAGGATATTGCTATGTCTCTGACAGGCATCACATCTCTTTGCGTAATCCACAACATCCTTCTTCATAGTAGGCCAATAATATCTTGTCCTGAGGATCCTTGAGAACAGTGCTCTGCCCCTAGTGTGGTTTCCACAATCTCCTTCATGAAAATCCTTTAGGACTTCTTGAATTTCAGGATCCTTGATGCACCTTAGATATGGACCTGCAAGAGATTCTTTATATAACATGTTATTTAGTATTGTAAATAGAGATACCTTGACTTTGAAAGCTCTAGGATTTTCTCCTGTAGGAATCTCTCCATGTTGTATATATCTCATGATTGGAAGGATCAAGGATCCTGAATTTGATTGTGCATCATCACTAGGTATGATTGCAAAATCCTCTACTATCTCCATAGCTGTGTGATCCTCAATAGCAGGGGCCAAGATGTGGATAATGGGAATTTTAATATCCTCTGGAATCTTCAATGATGATCCAAGGTTGGCCAAAGCATCAGCTTCTGCATTTTCTTCCCTGGGTACCTGTGTCAAACTAAAAGAAGTAAAAGAGTCTGCCAATTTCTTAACTATCTCTAGATATTTGATTAGTCTTTCACCTTTAACAGCATAAGAACCATTAAAGTGGTTAGTAATTAACAATGAATCTACATGTACCTCAAGATACCTGATCCTCATGTGCTTGGCAATTTGCAAACCAGCTATCAAGGCTTCATACTTAGCCTCATTATTAGTAGTTTGAAACTCACAAGCAATTGAGTGGGGTATTATGTCCCCCTGTGGCGATTTTAGTAGTACTCCTAGTCCAGTTCCCTTGATATTTGAAGCCCCATCTGTGAAGAGTATCCAAGGATCCTTAGTCTCTTCAAGTTGTTGAACTTCTAACTCAGCTTCCCTTTGTAGATCACTACTGAAATCAGCCACAAAGTCAGCTAAGGCTTGGGATTTAATGGCAGTTCTTGGTTCATATCTTATATCATAAGCACCAAGCTTTACTGCCCATTTTGCCATCCTTCCTGACATTTCAGGCTTCCTGAGAACATTCTTAATTGGAAAGTTAGTCTTAACAATAATAGCATGAGTTTCAAAATAATGGCGTAATTTAGTAGATGCCATAATCAAAGCAAGGATAAGTTTTTCTAAATGTGAATACCTGGATTCAGCATCATGTAAACTTTTACTTACATAATACACAGGATGTTGGGTACCTTCATGATCCTTTACAAGGACTGCACTTACCGCCTTAGAAGAAACTGCCAAGTATAAGGATAATATATCCCCCTTTTCTGGTTTCACTAAGGCTGGAGCTGAGGATAGGTAATCCTTAAGGGCTTTGAGAGCATTCTCATGCTTTTCAGTCCACTCAAATTTCTTGTTCTTTCTCAGGATGTCATAGAATTCCTTGCATTTCTCTGATGACTTTGAGATGAACCTGTTCAAGGCTGCGATCCTCCCTGTCAACCTTTGCACATCCTTAGCATTGGCAGGAGACTTAATATTCACAATCGCCTTGATTTTCTCTGGACTTGCCTCTATGCCTCTTTTTGTCACCATGTAACCTAGGAACTTGCCTGCTTTTACACCAAAGTGACACTTGGAAGGATTCAATTTCATATTGAATTTATCCAGGATATCAAATGATTCCTCCAAATCTCTAGGAACCACCATGTCATCTATATAGACTTCCATTGTGTGTCCAATTTGTTCTTTAAACATCATATTGACTAGCCTTTGGTAGGTAGCACCTGCATTTCTTAGTCCAAATGGCATAGCAATATAATAATAGATACCAGTAGGGGTCATAAAGGCTGTATCCTCTTGATCAGATGGTTCCATTTGAATTTTTTGGAATCCAGATGAAGCATCCATGAAAGTCAACAACTCATGACCCGCGGTAACATCCACCATGGAGTCAATGTGGGGTAATGGGAAAGGATCCTTGGGACATGCCTTGTTAAAATCAGTAAAATCAACACATACCCTCCACTTTCCATTTTTCTTTTGAACAACAACCACATTGGCTAACCATCTTGGATACTTAACCTCTCTAATCATACCTGCTCTGAGTAGTTTATCTACCTCCTCCTGGATGATGGCATTCCTCTCAGGTGCAAACTTTCTCCTTTTTTGATGTATGGGTTTGAATGACATGTCAATGCCAAGTTTATGAGTGATAATATCTTTGGAAATACCTGTCATGTCCTCATGCTTCCAGGCAAAGGTAGTTTTTCTGCTCTTGAGGAAGGATACTAAATCCTCTTCGATGTCATTGAGGATCCCGGATCCTATAAAGACTTTGGATTCAGGATCCTGAGGATCCATCAGGATATCTTTCACATCTTGTTCTCTTGCCTCCAGGACATCTCTTGGAGGATACTTTAATTGCTATTGCTCCCTGGGTCTTGAAGCTGGCTTCATGGATGAAGTGTAACAATTTTTAGCTTCCTGTTGGTCACTTTCTATCTTCACCACACCCCATGGAGTAGGGAGTTTGACACACTGATGATATGTAGATGGAACTGCTTTCATGTCATGTATCCACGGCCTGCCAAGGATAACATTGCAACAGGATAAGCAATCTATAACACGGAATTTTTTAAAAGAATTAACTCCCTCTATGTAAATGGGTAGTTTAATGTCCCCCAATGTGTTCTTGGTTTCTCCACTGAATCCCATAAGAACTGATGATCTTGGGATAATTTCTGATTCAGGGATGTTCATGTTCTTGAGGACATCAGGTTGAATGATGTTCACTGAGCTTCCTCTATCTATAAGAATCCTGCGAACAAAATGATTAGATATAAACAATGTAATAACAAGACCATCATGATGAGGATGCCGAATATCCACACGATCATCCTCATCAAAGGATATAACTTTCTCCTATGTAAGGATCGAGGTTCGAATGGGTCTGTCCCCATTATCCATCTTTGTCTCTTTGGCATGCCTTTTGGCTGCTAAAAAGGAAGTGCCACATATGTCTGATCCACCAGATAAGAAGTTGATAATTTGTGCATCAGCTGGAGGAGCAGGAGCTCTTTCTGGAACCTTTTAAGGATCCTGGATCCTTGACTTTTTCCTTCCAAATAGCTCCTTCAAATGCCCTTTGCTTAACAAATAACCAATCTCTTTCCTGAGTGCTATGCATTCGTCAGTGAGATGACCGAAATCTTCATGATATGCACACCATTTGGATTTGTTTTTTGTTGCAGCTGGTTTATCACTCTTTCTGGGCCATCTTGCTTTTTCACCTAGATTCTGCATTGCAAGGATTAGTTCATTATTATCAATAGAAAAGCAATATTCAGAAATGGGAGGATAATCCTCATCATCCTCTTCTTGCTCCACTGCACGCACGTTCTGATTATCAGACTTGTTGTATGATTTGGACTTGTTGTTCCTGAAGTAGGATCCTTGCTTTTCCTGCTTTGAGGATCCTGCCAGTCTTTATTGGATCCTTTTATCATCCTCTAGGCGGATGAATCTAAGGGCCCTGGTTCTTACTTCATCAAGATTCCTGCAAGGGGTCATGACAAGATCATCATAGAACTGTGAATACTTAAGTAAACTGTCACACCCCGACCACGTAGAACATACAAAACGTGGCGGAAATGTCAGGGAGTGTTGTAACAGAATTAATTGTTTCAAATCCATGGCAATTGAAGTTTCGTTTTATTGATTAAAAGTGTTACAATGTCTTAACAAACAAGGAAATACAACATAATTAACTAGTCTTGCATCTTTTATTGTCACTAAAGCCCAAGTCTGCCTATGTGTATCTTGATCATCTTAGGCAACAGCTCCTGAAAAACACATGTGAAAATAGGTACGTCAGCATAAAAATGTCTGTGAGATACATAGGTTTTGTGAAAATAGGATTCATGACTTTATGTTTCTGAAAATGTTTAGTCATGAACCTTGTAATTTGCTTTGCCTTGTAAATCATTTGAAAAACGATAAGATCAGATGATATGTATAAATAAGAAAATAATGTATGGTGAAATGAATAACCATGTAAAATGTGTTTGTATAAGATAAGTTGTTTATAAATCAATGTCCTGTGAAAAGTATGTTATTTGTATAAAATGTTCTATGTCTCAAACTGAAATGATTCAAATAACGCTACGATATGTAATACCATACAAACACTTATATATAGGAAGTACCAGCGGCGTATCCACCATGCTTGTATCATATTACACACGCTTCGTTACTTAATCACTTACTCAAACCAAACTACTAAAGTAAAATGTTCATGTCTAATGTAAATCATGTAATATGTATCCAAAATGTAACCATGTGATGAATAACAAATGTACTAAGTATGCAACAAATAGACATACGTAGCATGTGACCTGTACTAAGTATGCAACAATAGACATACGTAGCATGTGACCTGTACTAAGTATGCAACAATAGACATACGTAGCATGTGACCTGTACTAAGTATGCAACAATAAACATACGTAGCATGTGACCTGCACTAAGTATGCAACAATAGACATACGTAGCATGTGACCTGTACTAAGTATGCAACAATAGACATACGTAGCATGTGACATGTACTAAGTTTGCAACAATAGACATACGTAGCATGTGACTTGTACTAAGTATGCAACAATAGACATACGTAGCATGAAATGTAATGTAAAACGATGTACTAAGTAATGCACACAATGGGCACACCTAGCATGAAATGTAATGAAATCATTGTTGGTGCACACATCTGTCGTCTTCGTCTTGTATCGAGTCTCGGTTTGGTACGGAGCTAATCAAGACATGATGTCATGATGACATCATCTAGGTGACATCATCAATGACATCATATAACAAGTTCACGTGATATTGCATGCTAGAAGACAAAACAGAATGTCATTTTGGAAGGTTTCGCTTGAAAACAGAACATGCATTTCATGAAGATTTCGCTTGGGAGGTGTCTCTTGAAGCCTTCATGTTTGCTTCAAGCGAAATCATAGGCTCTATATATAGGTATGTTAACTTGTCATTTGTAACAGTTTTTGGCCAAGTGTACCGAAGTGCTGCCGGTTTCTCTTCTGATTGTAAAGGTTGTAATATCAATATACAAGAGATTTAAAGAGTGAAACAAGTTGTTTACACGTCCGTTTCTCTGTTTCCGCCTTTGAAACGGACTAGAACTCTTCCGAACGACTAGTTTAGGTCGCAATCCGATCCTACAATCATGTACTATAATGTACTAACGAACATAGCAGGTATATGATGTGAAAACAGGAAAGCTTGAAAGTAACAAGTAGGCACATGTGTTCCACCCCAAAACGTTTGGAAAACAGTAAAAGAAGGGTCTATGTACTCACTTGAGATTGCTTAGTAGTCCTTGAGTAACAACCAAACAATGCTAGAGATCACGGATATCAAACGGCACCTAATATAGGTAACTATGTTAATAAACCGGACCTAAATAGGAAGATCTGATAGAATGAGGGTTCGTAAACCAAACGAGTATAGAGACTCGTGTCATATGGTTTAACAAAGCCTACATACTAAATGAAACCTTAATCTAAGTGTTTGCGACCCATTACGACCCGTTTAGGTAGCTTATGCTACTTTAACGCGTCGTTCGCGTGAAACGCGTTCGGACCGCTTAACTAGTCCTATGACAAGTGTTATATGCCTAAACATGTTACATAATCAGTTATGTGACAAAAGTTTAGGTTACATATGCTTAATTACCAATTATACATGAAAAGGGTATTCTGGTAATTTACCTAAGGCATATAAACTACCTATCATACAACTACTCAAACGATGTGACCATAGGGTATAACCTCGGAAGGTTATTCCCTACCTACTATGGTCACCTAATGTATTTGGTCGGATCCTAGTGATCGACCAAATGGGTCGGGTTCGAAGGTATAAGCGATTTATCAGATCGCTTACCCTACGACCCTAGACAACGTGGTAATCAGTAGGCATAGTCCCAAGGGACTATAACCAACGTGATTACACTCACGTTGCGAAGTTCAAACAAACTTCGCATTGACCATAAGCTGGTCAACGCTGAAAGTCAAACAAAGTTTGACTTTCGGACTCGAAAAGCAATAAAAGAACGAAAGAATACTTACGAAGGGTCCCCGAATGCTAATCGTGATCAAAATAACTCA